>MU190466.1:17132-42717 GCA_016904865.1 Pissodes strobi
TCATATAAAAATGTTTAATGTAACAAAATAATGGGTTTGATTTACTTCAAATTTTATTTTCTTCTTTTTAGTGCATTTTAATAAAAGCTTGTTTTTAATTTTTTTTTACTTTTATTTATTTTGCTTATAAACATTTGTGATCGTTGGAGGATCTCCTTCTAGGTGAAAAGCATCCGCGAATTTAGCACACATCTTTCCAATCGAAGATTTCTCCTCATTATTAACTGACGCTGTGTTAACTAAATCTAGTAATCTCTCGACACGCTCGACTGAAATACTATTTTTGCCAAAACTACAACAATATTTACTTCACATCGTGGGGGTATTGTCGTATAGTAGTCACATTTTGACTGTAAGGGTATAATTACTTTATTATTTTTACTACAGAGGGAAATTAGAAAATGTTCGTAAGCGGCTCCGTATCTCGAAAAATCGGCCCCTAATACACCATGTATACTATCGTCAAACTTATAAAAAATCATTAAATTTCTCATCATTTATCATAAACGAAATATTTGTCGAACCTGAAATTCCTTTGATATTTATTTTCTTAATTGTGTTTATAATTTCACCCTTACTCAAATATTCAGCAAAAATGCAACTAATACTCTCCCCAGTATCAATTAAAAATACCAACTCGTCCGTTCCATACCCTATGCTTATGTAATTTAATGCATTAATATTTAAATTAAATACATCTGAATTATTAACATCGATTTGTTGTCTGTTTATTGTTCTCTTCCTGTTCTATCCTGAGTTACACTTCCACTGTTACCTGCTTGATTTAACAAAACTCCTTCTTTCGTGTCACTGGAGCCCATTTCTTGATACCGCTTTGTCGCGAAAGATTATTAACCATTTCTTGGTATCGCTTTATCGCACTAACACCAATTTACTTAGTTACTATACAACAGTATGCAAGGGCTGGCAGGATCGCCATGTGATGTTCTCTGTTAGGTTCACCAGTATCGTTGCATACTGAAGGATAAAACTCGCATAGTTTTAAGGTTTTCTTAGTAAAACATAAGTACTTGTTAATATACTAATAGGAATCTAATGGGAAAAAGTTCTCTTTTCACCCATAAATGTACATCTGTAATTACTTTCCAGGTTTGTCTATATTATACTTAACCTCTAAACAATTACTATTATCTAAATATGATAAATGCTTATTAATAACACCTACGAATTTATGGTTGTCCTAGTTTCTGTCGCCCTGAACTATGAGGGTAATTATGCAATAATAATACCTATAATTTGTCTAAATTACGGAATCCAGTACAGACGCCTCGGTTTGCGTAAAGGTTTTAAAATTTCGCTCTCTAGTTAAATATTTTGAATGTGTTAAGGATGGTTGTATATAACGTATTGTATTTGACTTACGTATAATAAACCATGCTGGGTTAATAATGTACCAAAAATCATTCATGGCTGCTGGTTGAGGAAATTTTAAAGCAGTCAGGCATTATTGTATTTGTATTGAATTGTATTTTCAATAACTCGATTTGAAATTTCAGGTTATAGTTATACTTATAACC
Source organism: Pissodes strobi (assembly GCA_016904865.1). Classification (NCBI taxonomy): domain Eukaryota; kingdom Metazoa; phylum Arthropoda; class Insecta; order Coleoptera; family Curculionidae; genus Pissodes; species Pissodes strobi. The sequence goes on from MU190466.1 coordinate 18,671, forward strand.
CTGGCTTGTGCCGGGTTTAGTATCGAAAGCACAATGAGGCTCGAACAACGTTTTGACCCAAAGTGGTTCTTACCTGAAGGAACACATTTGGCAGATTTTCTGAAGGCACGAGAATCTCATTTCCCTCATGTCGGTTGGGATGCTGGACTGTATATGGGCGCCCTAAACTATTCCCAAGAATTGAGAAAAATAAAACTAGCCGTTGATAAGTTGGAAAATATGACTGATATAACTAGCGATATCATGTCGTGGGTGCATCCTTTCAGGACATTCGTATTGGTTAATTTTAAGCATGGTAAGTTCAGCACCATATATTTTCAAATATTTGCTTCATTGCTAGCATATTTTGTTATTTTTCACTAAATTATATGCAGTGGCCAAAATATGAACAGCAACGCCCAAAAATTTCATCATAATTCAAAGTACTGCAACGACGATTAGAAATTAGTCAACGTTTTTTAAATATTTTAAATACGAAACATTACAATTTTTACAGTTATATTATATTACTTCAGTAATTCACAATTTATGAGGGTATGATCCCCACTTATGTTGAAAATGCTTCTTTATATGATCATATTAATTTATTGCATTGTAATATATTTATTTGTTTGTTTCTTCCTCACTTAACGAGGCATACTTGTACAATTTTCAGATGTTTATGAAGAAGACTTAGATGAGGCTAGGTTTAATATTTTTATGTCAAAATTTTTGCATAGTCCCCGATACGCAAAATATCAGGGTAATTTTGTCTTTGAGAGTGACCTAGAATGTGGTGCTCCCATTCCGAAAATTAAGGTGAGTAAACATATATTTTATACGACATAGTAGCGTGAGTAATGAAACTTCTTAATTTTCTATATTTGCCGGCGTTTTGTAATGAATGATAGCTAGTACCCGATTCTGAGTAAATTGTTTCAACAGATTCTTTCATAATTATTTCAAATTTATTCAAAAAAAAAACGTAAGTTTGTACTAGCTCTCCAACAAATGAAATTTAAATAAATTAAGTTTCGAATTAGGTCGCCAAGAGAGAACATTCAAATAAAATAAGAATTTTATTTTATTAAACAAAATTTAAATTGAAATCCAACTTTCAAGAAATAATGCCCAAACTACGGCTAAAGTTAAAACATTATTGCCTGAGAAAAATGTACAACAAAAGCACCTATCATACATAAGCCTTATTAACATAAAATAACTTACTATTGGAATATAATCCAAATAAGCTGCATTGTGTTAGTTTGGGTTAGGAAACTTCACAATATTCGAAATCCGACTTAAATCGCAGTAGACTTATACTTTTGGGATTTTTCGACTGCTTTATACCACGCGACTAGAAAACTAACTTCACAGAATAACAAGCACTAGTTGCACGCTTCAAAAACAGGTCCCCCCAAACTCTGTTCTAAGGTGTTTCTAGTAAGAATATTCCCCGAACAAAGCCAATTGGATTGAAATGCAAAAAATCGTGTTCTCCGATTTTAATTACCGTAATTTGGTCTAGATCGCAATTTAAAAAGCATGTACATAACTTTAATAGGGTAATTAAAATTAAAATTTCGAACATTCGGCGGGATTGGAGTTTACAAAGCATGTTAAAACGCTAATTGCCATATTAAAATTTTTAAGTGATTTTAGTAATAACATTTTTAATAGCTGCAGGTGCAGAATCCAGGTTTTTCTAGGAAAAAACAAGTCGTAAAAGTTGGTATAAAAGCGAAAAATTATCTGGGAAAAAGTTAGTCAGAAAACAATCTTCACGCGTAGCACGTCCCCCTGCCCAAAAATATGGGGAACTCTGAGACGTAGTCTGAATATAATCTTCACGCGTCTTAGAACGTTATACTGTCCAAATGAGACTCGGGAAATTTTTAGTATAAATTTGTCTCTCAAGTATGTTACGCTATCCAAATGGTTAAACAGTATTGACCAAACCGTAAAAAGTGTCTGGAAGTACCAGAGACTCGTGGAAATTAAATAAGTAAATAAGCAAATTCATTTCGTCGGCTCGGGAAAAGTACTGCAGGAAACGTTGTTTGAAATTCGTTACTCGTCGTGAGAGAAGGTGGTCTAAAAGCTGTTAAAGCTAGGATAGCAGGTTCCGGATTAATATTAAGTCCTAGACAGTAAGTTTACTTTTAAATCATAATGCTTAGGATGCCTGTATGTATAGAAACATTATTGCTGTATGTCTTCAATAATTTCATGAGTATCCCATTAAAAATGCAGTGCGGGAAGCGCTATGATTGGTCAGATAAGCTTAGAGGACGCTTAACTTTTAGCTTTCTAGACTGCTGAAGCAGTGAATAAACGTTGTAAACAAGAGATGGCGTTAGTAGTATCGCCATGAATTTTAACTTGTTTGGAATGCGAGGACAGTGGCGTGGAATGTTAAATTGTACAAAAATTAAATCGTTAGATTTGAAAGCGTGTTCAAAATGGTTTTTGAACACTTTGATTTAAACACTTGGATTAGTTTGCTGAACGCTGCCCATGCCAATGCTATTCTTCTGCTTATCTCGGCTTTTTGTGCTGGTTCTACCATTGACAATTTCTGACCCAAGTATACATATTCGTCCACCAACTCTATTGTTTTATTGTCTATTTGTAGATTTCGTCCGTTCCCGGCGTTGGTAATTATTTTTGTCTTGGTGATGTTCATGTTTAGTCCTACTTTGCTTGTGGCTTCGTTTATAGTTCTTACCGTTTCTTCTAGTTTGTTTATGTCATCGGAGAAGGACACGATATCTTCAGCGAGCCTGAGGTTAGACAGGTGTTCTCCATTTATATTTATTTTTATATTGTCCCATTGCAGGGTCTTGAAAACGTCTTCTAGAAGGTCAGTAAATAGTTTTGGTGATATGGGGTCTCCTTGTCTTATAGCTCTTTTTATTTCTACTGCATTAACTTCCTCAGCTGCTTGTATGGTAACTGTTGATTTACCATACATGTCTTTTATTATTTGAATATATTGTCATGAGTATCATTGGGGGTAGCGCGTTTATTTAAAGAATAACTTCTCAGAGAAGGGCCTCGTCGCGATTAGTACAATGACGGGATCTCAATGCTTCCTTTAATCTACTACTGAATGTTCTACTCGTGAGGACACGCCTTGTTTAGCGTGCCGGGGGGTAACTGAGGTAGACCGGGATCACGTTACGTGGGGTAAGAAGAGATGATAAAGTAAGCACGTTTAGTTTATAACAATAACGATGTATTAATGATAAAACGTTAACAATAATTATTGGTCAGAGAAAATGAGATTCTATTATACCCGATTACTACGGTGCGCATGTTTTCTCGATTTGAGGTACTGTTTATAGGTCTTTGTTTACTGTCTTATAATTTATAGTTTTTCTTAAGGGCTGGGTTTTATTTAAGAGCACTAAGAGCTTTCACTAAACTTTTTAACTGACTATTTAGACACTTGTCTTTCTCAACACTCTGACAAACTTCTTGTCAAGACTTTACTATGGGGGTTGTGCAACCCCTGGCCCTAGCAGTTGTCAAGTGACTAACCGGTACCAGGTTGGGTAGGAAAGGAATGGAACCTAAAGCAGTCGTATGACTAACTTTAGCAGCGGATAGAACCCAGGAGGCAGTCGTCAAGTGACTAACCTTGGGAGCTGGAGGTGAGACTAAGTCTGCCGAACTGAGGGTTCGGTAGCGTATTTATATAAAACAAAGTGATGATCATTGCATGCATAAGGTTTAAAGTCGCCCCCGTTGATTGTTCGCGTTGTTTATAGTTTGCCTTGAATGTTTATATAACAATCTCTAAGTTCAAGTTCAAACTTGCGACAGGGTGATATTTGTTTAGTAGCTTATGCTTTTTAGTAGATTACAATATCGATGGTCTATTCTACATCATTTCAATGCATTTAGCAGTGCCCACGTCTATACGCGATCGAATGCCTTTTCAAAGTCAATGAATGCCATGTATGGACGTTGGTTATATTCGTAGGATTTTTCCATTATTTGTCTGATTGTGTGTATATGGTCTATAGTACTGTATTCTCCTATGAAGCCTGCCTGCCCGCGAGGTTGGCATTCGTCGAGCTTTGTTGTTATCCTATTCATTAAAACTCTGGTGAACAATTTACTAAGATGAGATATTAACGATATCGAGAAGTAGTTCTTTAGGTCTTTTATATTTCCCTTTTTGAATATTAATACAATATTTGCGCTTTTCCAGGAGTTGGGGATTTTTCCGGTCTCAAGACTTATGCAGCACAACTCGCAGGCTACATCCTATAAATCTATATATTTTTAAAGGTGTTGCTTTTTTCGTTTCATCGGGTGTTAAATCACTGCCATTCTCAGCCGGCTAACGGCGCTAAAGAAGTTTTCACTTCAAAGACAATCATAACAATTCTTTTAGTTACACCCGAGTAACCACTACAAGGAACTATACGAGATAGGCCCTCTTCTTCTTCTTCAAGTACCATGTCAGTTCGCACCGAGGATGACCAATCACGTGGACGAAAACGAAAGCATCTCTGTCTTCTGCTAAATGGAAGAGTTCTTCGGCTCTATGAATTCCTGCCCATTTTCTATTGTGGACTAATAGCTCCACTATGCATGCTTTTCTCTCTATCATACAGAACTACATGCTTTCCTTCTAGCTGGAAATGGGATACAGTGCAACCAACACGAAGAAAGGTAAAAAACTATTCCAAATAACTGCCGTCCAATTACCTTAGTTCTCATCATGTCCTAAGTCATGGAGAAACTGATCAAGGAACAGCTCTTAAAATATCTCGAATCGACAGGCATAATAAGCGATCGCCAATATGGCTTCCGCACCTTACCTATAGACCAAAGCCATCGAGAGCTACGGCGAATCTCGTGTAATGGCTTTCGACATATCCAAAGCATTTCATAGGGTGTGGCATGACGGATTGTTAAGCGAACTGACAGCATACGGACTATCACCAGCATTGCTTCTATGGCCCCCCAATTTCGTAAAGAATCGAAACCTACGAGTTGGTATTAATGGACATCTCTCGGAGAAATTTAAAATCAATTCCGGAGTTCCTCAAGGGTGTATATTATCTCCCACACTGTTTGTGCTCTATATCAACCATCTCTAGAGTCAGGACAAACAATTATATTGTGAACTAATTAAAATCATTAATTAAATACCCTGTCGCAAGTTTGACCTTGAACTTGAAAAATGTTATATAAACATTCACTGTTAATTATAAACAATTTGAGCGGTCGACGGGAGCGACTTTAATCCTTAATGATGCAGCCATCAGCATTTTGTATCATATAAATACGCAGGCAAACGCCAAGTTAATCAGACTTTCGGGTCTCTCAAACCGCTCAATTTAGTTGCTGGGCAGTATACAGGTACGTCCACTTCTAGTTGTTCTATCCCACAACCCCTATAACTGAGAACACTTATACACAGGTATAAGGTTGTCAGGTCCTTACCTAACCTGGGTGAACGTATGCATAGGTATACGGCATTCGGGGGCTACTAAAAAGTATAGAGAGAGTCGAATTTATGAAGTATCAGAACTTCTAGTGAAGGGATAGTTTTTGGGGAGTTTTAAAAAGTAGTGATAGTGCCTTAGCAATTTGTGATAACCTTAAAAGACTTACCTTATAAATATCAGAACAAATACCTAAATAAAAGACAACCCGCTCACATAAAGTTTATTAAATAAAATAGTGACGTCGCTTGCTAGACAAACTTTGAACTAAGCCTCCCTCGAGAAGACATGCATTTTATATTAATTGGGTATAGTGTAAACTCTTAATTCATCTATAATCTTAAACACGCCTTTATTAGTATACAGTCTAACCGTTGTTGAGTTTGTTTGTAAATAAATTTGTTACTGTTTTTATCGATGTGTCTCCTTTATTATCTCGTCTCAACTTGACGTAGTGCGTTCCTAAATCTGAGTTACTCTCCTACACGCTAAGTAAGGCGTGTCGTCACAGATATAAAATACAATTCGTGACAATATTTAAACCTTTGCAGACGACAGCATTCTTATATTTTCATATCACGGACTCCAATGACCCCAAGCTGTTTCGACAATAAGCTTTTACTTTAATGTCGTTCGGAAAGAGTCATTCGACACCTGTTTATTGAGGCAATTGGTCTTTATTGGCCAAATCCTAGATAGCCTGTCCTTGCTTTCTTTGTTTGTATTAGTTTGGGAACGTTTTCGACGTCCTTTTGGTGATTTAAATGTTTCTCCATGTATTTTGCTTGAGTTTTTAACTTTCCTGAAAGAAACGGCGTTGATTATAGCTTTTGAAGTGCAAATGAGAACAACCATGAAAACAACTTCATGATATGTCATTTTGGAATAATTAACCTTAACATATCTTGTAATTGCTACGGCCGGCATGGTGAAAGATTTGTGGGCTTATACCATCATAAAATGCCGCATTATTTTGATCTCGTCTGATTTTTTATAATATATATTATTTTGTCTAATTAAAAAAAATACTGAATTATTTTCGTAGCAAAAACACCTGTATAAAATGTTTTTTAGATGTCGAGCATAGATTTCAGTATTAAGAAGTACCTCGATCCAAGACAGCAAATTGTGCCCATGCATAGGGTACAAGCAGTTGCAGAAAATGCAAATTTTACTTCTGGTGATAAATTCGCGACGGTGTGGTCAAAATATTTTGCAATGTGGATTACAGATGAGGTAGGTAGACTTCAATTATTTATTTTCATATCCACTTATTGAGCAGAACAAAGGCTAGTTTGTGTCAGTGTAGTATTTTTTTGCAAATTCTATTTGTTGGGGAAACACCCCAACACGTGTAGAAACTATCGTTTTCCACCGTATAGTTTGGTGATAACACCCTGTATGCATGTAGAAAGACTGAGCCATAATTAAACACAAAATAGATTTATTTCACCCCGGGTACAACCCAATTTGTACATTTAAATCAGTAAATGTCAAGTTCTTTAATGATCCTTAGTCCAACCCTAGACGGATTATCCCTTAATTCGAACCTGTACAGCAGTGCTGTCAATATAACCGATTACAATAGAGCCAACTTTCACTAGGAAAGGAAAACGTTTGTAATCGTTTTCAATTTAATATACTTTTGTCTCCGTCAGAATCAGTCTGTCAAATAAAGAAAGAAAACAGCTTCTACCTTTGTAATTTCAAATGAATTCGGCAAAGCACCAAATCCCCACTTTTTATTTGATCGTAGCGCCAGTAGCCGCTCGAAGAAAGAAATTCAAGTCAGTGCTCTGCAAACTGCAAACCTGCAAACACTCCACGTTGCTGGGTCGGTCGTGCCACCGAGCAGCAAGTGCCTCTTCGCGCCAAAAGGTCACATTCCTTTTTGGGCAATTTATCTTGTATGCACGAATATTAGAAAATATTGCATGCACCTCAGTTATCTTTGTCCAAGGTTGGACAAAGACCTCCTTTTGAGCTTGTTAAAGCAATTCTTCGAAGTTAGAAGCGATAGCATCCCCGTTCCCGTTGGAAATTGGAACATAAAATGGCGGAAGGCAGACTAATATTCCTGGTCGAATTCCTGTAAAGCAAGGCAGGTAAAGCAGGCAAGTGGAAAGGTATGCTGTGTGAAAGTCGCTTAGTTTGAGAACGAAATATTAAAAGAAGAAAGATAAAAACTAATTTTTTAAATCAAAGAATCAAGATTCTTCAGTGGACGTTTCTAATTTTAAGAAACCTTTTGTAATTTTAGTTTTATACTGGAACGAATGATGAGTGATTGAAAGTTTTAGTCTAAGAATTGTATATATATTTTTTATTTAACACTGTTTGTTTATCTCCATTATATTTAAATGCAATTTACACCTGCATTATTAAATTATATCAATACCGAATACATGTTTCAGTTTCTCTCACCACCCTATATTATACTGTTCATTAAAAGTGGTTAATTAGAATACCACACCCTTCTTTATGGTCTTAAGCAATAATAAAAGAATTTGTGTATCCCGACCACTATTGTAAATTCATCATTATATAATATGCTTTTAAATATAAGTGTATACTGTAAAGAAGCATAAATACACGTAATATTCGGAAAGGGTATGAGTCGTGATAAGTTTAATGTGGACTCAAACCGTAAAATTGTCCTTTATTATCAATAATTAACTGACTGCATAGATAGACTGGGTCACTGATATTACTATGAGGAATAGTATTGTAAACTACAACTTTTTACTAACTGGTTTTATTTCGCCTTTATTATTACCGCCACAAATATTTCCACCTTAAACCTTAGTGGTCGGGATAAACAAGTGCTTTTATTATTGTTTAATACCATAAAGACGGGTGTGGTATTTTAATTAACCACTTTTAATGGACAGTATAATATAGGGTGGTGAGATAAATTGAAACATGTATTCGGTTTGATATAATTTAATAATGCAGGTGTAAATTGCATTTAAATATGATAGATATAAATGAACAGCATTTTCTATGTTAAATAGAAATTATATATGTACAATTCTTAGACTAAAACTTTCAATCATTCATCATTCGTTCAAGTATAAAACTAATATTACAAAAGGTTTCTTAATTATTAACTAAAGACTAAAACAGTCTTGTTTATGCAATTTAAAACTGAAATATTTTTGTCCTTTCTGACTTTCAATGAACTGAACTTCAATGCTTTCAATCTAGCACCTTTCTTTCATACCGAATACCTTAATCTCCAATGTTTTACTTCACTCTAAGCAGCTAGGGATTCCATTTTGAATCCTTGAATTAACTTGTACAGTACAGGGACCACTTGAGGTATCAATTCGGTGCCACAATTTTATGGATTCTCTTCAACAAAAGGGGAAAAGGGACGCTACGTCGTTTCTTGCCTTGAAACCTTGGGATAATAGCATAAAAGGAGGTCTTTGTCCAACCTTGGACAAAGATAACTGAGGTGCACTAAATATTTTCTAATATTTGTGCATACAAGAGAAATTGGCCCAAAAAGGAATTTGACCTTTTGGCGCGAAGAGGCACTTGCTCGAGTAGAGCTCGGTGAGGATACCGATCTAGCGACGTGGAGTGTTAGCAAAGCACTGACTTGATTATTTCTTTCTTTGAGCAGGTCGCCTCGCGGCGAAACCACATAATAAAAGTGGGCGGTAACATACCGAATTCATTTGAGATAAAAATGGTAGAAACTGTTTTCTTTCTTTATTTGACAGTCTGATTGTTCACAATGCTGACGGAGACAAAGATACATTGACTTTCAAACGATTACAAATGTTTTCCTTTACGAGTGAAGAGTTGCTGAATTGTAATCTATTATATTGACAGCACTGCTGTACAGGTTCGAATTAATCCGTCTGGGGTTGGACTAAGGAGTTTTAAAGAACTTGACATTTGCTGATTTAAATGTACAAATTGGGTTGTACCCGGGGTGAAATAAATCTATTTTGTGTTTAATTATGGCTCATTCATTCTACATACATACAGGGTGTTAACACCAAACTATACGGTGAAAAACGATAGCGTGTTGGGGTGTTTCCCCAACATATTCCCCCGCCATGAAGATCCCATCTTCATTAACGAGAAAGAGAGAGTAAGAACTCCAACTGAGAAATAAACACAATCTATTTACAGAACAAAAACAAAGGCATAATTCTTTAAGAATTAAAAAGTACAACGGCAACACCGCCTGGGGGTTTATTCTATTCAGAACCACAAACAACATAATACTTCTTTAAGTATTAAAGAGAACGACGGCAACACCGCCTTGACTTATCAACAAACAGAGGATACTTCTTTAAGTATAACGGGAACGACGGCAACACCGCCTTGAGTTTACTAACATACAAATGAGATAACATTTCGCTCATAGACGAGTACGATCTCAAGATCAAAGAAGTATACGCTATGAAAAAGACAAGAAACCCGCTATATCTCGTTGTCCTTGAATCTACAGTGACTTTAAAGCACCTAAATCAAAGATGCAGATATCTCATGTCCATACGAATCTCGTGGGAATATCGCCGCAACAAGAAAGGAATAATACAATGTAAGCGCTGTCAAGGTCACGGACACGCTTTAACATATTGCCGCAGGGAATGGAGGTGCTCGAAATGCTCGGGGCCCCATCAAATCACTGAATGCACAAGTGATAATATCAAATGCGCTAACTGTGGGGGAGATCACCGGTCTATTGACGCTCTATGTCCGGTGTATCTCTTTAAAATAGCGCAAATACAACAGCGAACCCAACCTACTCAAGGAAATCAACCGAAGAGAACCTACCAGCCAGCACCACCGCCTGCTAAGCCAGCATGGCAAGAAACGACCCAAAACCCCCGCAGAACCTATAATAGAGACTTCCCCCCGCTTAAACAGACCCATAGTGTAAATAGTGTGTCTAATTCAAATGTAAATAATGTAAATAGCGAAAACGTAAGTACAGGCAATCAATCAGTAGGCCCTTCAGGCGACTTTCAAAAACTTAACCGTGCTGTAAATAGAATAAACTCATTAGTCAATATTCCGCAACTCATCCAGGCCATGGAAGATTACGCAAATCTTCTAGAAGCCTGTGATGGAAGTAAACAGACAATTTTTCAAGTCACATTAAACTTTTTTCTCAAGAGCTTGAGAAATATGACCTCTAATTAACTAGTTTTGTCATTCCTGCAACAGCGAGCAGTATGCTCGCCGACTAGCGACCGCCCCCTTGGGGGAGGAGCTAACCAAAGTGTATATACTGTACATATTTTTTGTTGTGCCGTCATTCTAAAGCAGGGTTTTTCGATGTGTTGTTTCCCTGTAAAGCTGTTATCACCATCACACGACTTAAAAATCAGAAATTTTAACAAACATCCGTTGGTAACAACTAAACGCAATACGATTGAAGGGCCGTAGTCCATGTAATTTGAATACTAAACCTATACTAAATTGCCTGTGTTTACGTGGTGACAGATCCTCAAGGAGTTGTATCGCGGAGAGTGTGCACAGGATTAGGACCTAGCCTTAGGAGCTCTGCGAGCAATATGTTACATACGTAATCATAAGAAAACCATACATAATGTAATTGAAAATAAAGTTGATGATTGATTGATTGATTGATTGATAACATTTCTTTAAGTATTGAACGGAATGACGGCAACACCGCCTTGGCTTATCGAGACACGCAGAAATCTAACACGCATTATACGCAAAGAATTCTAAAAACACACTGAAAGAAAGCGCGTTAATAGAGAGGGCACTTCGCGAAGTACAACATTCAACATAATCTCAATTACATTAAATCATCAATCATTGAGTATTGTCATACTCGGGCAAAAGAGGGTAACACTCGCTTATGATACAAACGATGATTCCGTTTTCTAACACTAGAGAATGAGTCATACAGCTTTTTATGCTCAAAAGGTGATATGAGGGGTAACTTAACTAAATTATTTGGAGAGTTTTGTTCAGAGGATTGAACACACAACGAGAGAGGGACACCACCGTACACGTCTCTACGTGCAGGGATGTTAACACTAAGAGGAATTGAACGATTGTCCAAACATACATCACCGTACACATCTCTACGTGCAGGATTATCAACACTGAGAGGAAGCGTTGAACTATTATTCAAACATACACCACTGTACACGTCTCTACGTGCAGGGCTATATACACTGAGATTAGTTGAACTATTGTTCAAATGAGGACTGAAAACAGGAGCGTTTCCTGCAATTACCCATCCTAAATGAGTATTTGGCAAGACAGGGAGGTTCTTACCTAAACTATATACACCATTTAACATCAAATCATAATAGAGATCAGCACCGATCAACATATCGATGTCTGATGGGGAAGCATAATGCGGGTCACTTAACCTAAACTGAGTGGGGATATTGATTTTCTCTTGATCAATGGGGACTTGCGGAAGTTTGCAAGTTATGTTGTCGAGTACAGCACAAGTCAACTTAAAAGTTCTGTTATGATACACATTGGAGTATAGCCTCATATCAACCATCTTATTCGACTTCATACTGCCTTGAGAGATTCCACTTATATGAAGTGATTTGTTGTAGGGAACGTAGTTTAACTTCTCTATGAGCTGATTGGTTACAAAAGAGTTCTGGCTTGCAGAATCTAAGAGAACTTTTGCTTGAACAGGTCGTCCATTAGCAGCAAACAGAGTGAGACGGGCTGTAGCTAGCAACACATGAGAACTATTATTCGAGAGAGTGGATAAGTTCAATGAATGTGTATCTTGTGACTGACTTTCTGCTTTTGTATTAAAGCGAGGGCCTCTATTCTGAGGTATCTGAGAAGGATCTCTATTCTGAGATCTCTGAGAGGGGCTCTATTCAGAGGCACTTGAGTGGGATCTCTATTTAGAGATATCTGAGGGAAATTCCTATCTTGAAATATTTGAGGGGGTCCTCTATTTTGAGGAGGCAGGGTATCATGCTCTTGAAAGAGACATGACTGACTTCTGTCGAGAGAGTGCCTATTGATAGGCTGATCATTTTGAATACCATGGGCTGCTGAGTTTTGATTATCAAAAACATTATCTTGAAAAGAGGGAGAACTATGGCCATTAAAACAACCATATTGAGGTGTGTGTACTTGAGAATTGTGCAAAAGAGTGTGATGTTTCTGAGCACGCAAAGAACATCTTCTGGAGGAGGTACATTTACGTCTCGAGTGACTAGTACCGAGACAGTTAAAGCAAAGTTTCTTACTTTCTACAACTTTCTGCTTATGACACAAGCATAACTTTTTAAATTTATCACAAGTATATATTTTATGAGAGTTTTGATTGCAAAAATTGCACAGAACTTATTTGCTTTGTTGCCTGACATGCAACGAGACTCCTTTTGTAGGATTTTTTTGAGTACTGTCTACAGAAGACAAGTTTTCTAGAATGGTACACCTTTTGTGTAAGAAATCAAGAAATTGAGTGAGATTTGGCAACATGTTAATATCTCGTTCTGTTTCAAATGCTTTACGAGTGCCAAAATTTAATTTTTTCTCAAATAAATAAATTAAGAGAAATTCCCAGAGATCTTTGTGAGTGTAGTTAAGATTATTAATTAAATCAAGATTTTTCTTTAGATCAGTTACAAATTGTCTTAAATTAGGACCAGTACGTTTGACAACAGAGTCTATTTCTAATAGCGAGATGAAATGAGCATTAATTACTGACAATTTGTTCTCGTACCTTTCTTTCAATAAGTTAATTGCAACTTCAAAGTTATCATTCGTTGCGAGTAAGCTTTCAATGATTTTTAGAGGTTCGTCTCTCAAATGACTTTAAGTACATACATTTTTGAATGTCATTCAGTGAAGTATTGTCTGTAATTAATGTATCAAACAATTGAATGAAAGAGTTCCATTCAGATATTTTACCATTAAAAGGGTTGATCTTTATCTCTGGTAATCTTACAGAAGGGGGAGGAGAGCTCTGCTGAACTACACATTGAGGATTTGGAACAACTTGTGTGGGTGGAGTTAACTTTTCAATGCATTTTTGTATCTTAACTAATAAATCGAAGCAAGTCTGTTCCACTTCCTCACGAATTTCAGTGTCAAGTGTTTCATACCCAGGGATACATTCTATTGAGTCTTGGATTTGCTCGTACTTGCTGAAGGCAAGTTCTAATCTCTCGTGTCTTAAGACAAAATGTTTAACTTCATTTTCAATGTCTGCATTTGATTGCAACCAATTACTTATCCGTGTGATTTTACCCTTGACACTGGTTCGCTGTGCTTTTAACTGTTCAAGAGACATTGCAATACAAACGTTTTCCTTTACGAGTGAAGAGTTGCTGAATTGTAATCTATTATATTGACAGCACTGCTGTACAGGTTCGAATTAAGGAGTTTTAAAGAACTTGACATTTGCTGATTTAAATGTACAAATTGGGTTGTACCCGGGGTGAAATAAATCTATTTTGTGTTTAATTACGGCTCATTCATTCTACATACATACAGGGTGTTATCACCAAACTATACGGTGAAAAACGATAGTTTCTACACGTGTTGGGATGTTTCCCTAACACTTAGCAAGTACACTCATCATCATTAATCTTCACTTCATGACTCCACTCTCCCGCTGCGCGCCACTCGCTCGACATCTACCAATCAGAATGTCACCATCACCTCTTCACTTCGCCCGCTCACCATGCAGGGTTGCCACATCCGTCCATTCCAAAGTTACGTCGCCTATAAAATTTGCTCAATCAAATTTACACGCTGTAATGACTTGCCGCTCATCGCAAATCGAGTATAATGTGCTAGAAACGAAACCTCGCAGTGACCTAATACACTTCGCACTGGTCCACTGTGATTCGGCGTATTTACCTTTTCTATAAACGAGCATCATGTTCGCCATAACACAACGCTTCCTGCGTTGAGTTATTATTTCGAAGTGACGATGGCGAACAAACAGGGGAAAACAATTAGAAGCGCTGCACGTGAGATAATTGCTCACCTTATTGTGTCCGTTTAGATATTCCCATTGAACATCGAATGGACTGGGCTGCATTTTTACTGGTGTTAGAGTGTAATATATTGCTACTGACGTACTCTAGAAAAATGTCTGATAATAAAGAGCTTTTTCCAACTTTTAAAGAAACGTACGAAATTTTGCCAATTATAACCACCAATTATGTTCCTAATAAAATGAGTGAAACAACAATAAAATCTTATCTTTTAAACACAGCCAATATTTATTTGGCTATCGAAAAGGCTCAGTCCGAAAAGCAGAAGGATACAAAAGTGGTCAAGGTTCCTTGTCTCACTTGCAAACTGTGTAGCAGTGTAAAATTACAATATCAAACATTCCGTAAAAGTAGTTATATCCAACAATTATTTTTTTAGTTAATCGATGTTGAAGTCATGCGGAATCTAGAACTGGCGTTGATTTGTGTAATGGCCTGCACTATTTTGCTAATAGCGGACTGGCAAATTTGCTTTTGGATTTTTATATGTGTTTTGGTTACAATGGTCAACGTATGTGGCTTTATGCAACGCTGGGGACTAACTATCGATTTGGTAAGTATATTATTACATTTAGCCAATTCGTTATTTAAAATCAACATATGTTTTCTATTAATCTAGTTTACTATTATTTTAATACCAACCACCTACTAATAATAAGTACCCAATGATAAAATATAAAAATTTCATATATCTATGGGTGAAATAAATATGTTTTAAGAATTTATAAATTATTTCTTTATAGCAAGCTCATATTAATGATATTTGATTGTTGATTACCTATCAGAAAGGTTGGTGGACACATTGATTTAAAAGCATACCTAATTCAAAATTGAAACTTTTTTAATTTTGAATAAATATCTTTAAAACGCCATGCTATACAAATAATCTAATATCGTATGTAAACACGTATGCAGGGACGTAGACAGAATTTTATTTTTTTTGGGAGGGGGAGGGGGGCAGTTGGGGCACATCTAAAATTAGGTGGGGCTGAAATAGCTCGCCGCAGACGCGGCTCCTTTTCGCTAAGAATACTGTTACGTTTTTCCCGTGGGTTGCTAACAGAATTACAACTTTGCTATTTTCAACTAATACTCTCTTTATTCACTACCACTGTATACAATATAACTCACTAAACTAGTCTTAAAACTTTACCACTAATAACTATTCAACACTCAATAATTAACTGAACTGAACTGACTATCCGACTTAGGTCTGCTTATATATAATCTCAAATCTATCACGAATATTCGGGAAGTATTCCAAGGCCACTCTATATGATCTCGACGAGGCCATCGAAATAATTCCAGCTATCCCGTAACTTCGCGGCGGGCCGGTCGATGATTCATACAGAC
The DNA here is from genome assembly GCA_016904865.1 of Pissodes strobi. Taxonomy (NCBI): domain Eukaryota; kingdom Metazoa; phylum Arthropoda; class Insecta; order Coleoptera; family Curculionidae; genus Pissodes; species Pissodes strobi. The sequence goes on from MU190466.1 coordinate 34,461, forward strand.
AGAGAAGCGAGGGGCACGGCGGGGCGGCTAGTTCTATAGGGTAGCACAAAAACGTTCGGATGGTTGTTAGTCGTGACATCGCCTCCCTCTTAAACCTGATCGTCCCGATCAGATACTGCATGTCCGTGGTATGCTTTCAGTCTGTCGAGGTGAACAACTTTCAGTTTGCTTCTAGGACTACGCTGGAATTCTATACACAACGTCATTAATTCTTTTGATGACTGTATAGGGTCCTTCCCATACTGGCGTTATCTTGGGAGATCTTCCTTTCTTCCTTTGCGGATTATATAACCAGACTTTATCGTTCATCTGAAATCCCATAGAATTAGCTTTGAGATCATATCGTGTCTTCATTCGGTCACTGGCTTTCTCCATGTTTTCTCTGACTAATTCATGGATGTATATGTAACTTTTCCTTAAGGGAGTCCGCGTAGTCTTGAATCTCCATATCCTGGTTGTCTGGCGTTCCGAATAATAGGTCGCAGGGTAAGCGGAGTTCTCTTCCAAATAAAACCATGACTGCTGTTAGTCCTGTCGTGTCATGGACTGCTGATCGATAGGCCATTAAAAATAGTGGTATGTGTTGGTCCCAATCCTTCTGATGTTCATCTACGACCTTTGACAAATGTTCTTCAATGGTCTTGTTAAACCTTTCAACCATGCCGTCTGATTGTGGATGTAAGGCGGTAGTCCGTGTTTTATGGATGTTGAGTAAATCACAGACTTTCTGGAAAACCTTGGATTCGAAGTTGCGTCCTTGATCTGAGTGCAGCTCTAACGGAACATCAAATCTGCTGAATAGGTTATTCACAAGGACCTCTGCTATGGTAACAGCTTCTTGATTGGGGATTGCAAAGACTTCAGGCCATTTACTGAAGTAGTCAATTGCCACTAAAATGTACTTGTTACCATTAATTGTTTCTGGAAAAGGGCCAGCTACGTCAATGGCGATACGTTCAAACGGTAGGCCCACATTATACTGTTTCATTTTGCCCCTAGATCTTGTTTTGGGTCCTTGGCTTGCGGCACAAGTTGAGCACTACCGACACCACGATTTCACATCCTGGCAGTAGTTGACCCAGTAAAATCTGTCGCGAATCTTGTCAATCGTTTTGTTCACTCCGAGATGAGCACCAGACTTTCCATTATGAACTTCTTCCAGAACTTCCGATATCTTCCTCCTTGGTACCACTAACTGTGTCTTCACTACTTTTCCATCGGCGCTTTCCCAGGCTCGTTTAAGAAGTCCATTTTCCACCACCAGGGAGTCCCACTGAGCCCACAGAGTTTTAAAAGCAAGTCCTTTAGTTGATATCTCGCTCCAGCTTGGTCTTGGTTGATGTTCTTCTTTGGCTCTTAGCAATAGTGCTATTTCACTATCTTCAAGCTGATCCTTTTTAAGTTGCTCGGTGGTCCACTGCTGATCAACCTCAAATTTCGTTAGCCTAACAGGAGTAATTCCTTCTCGTTGATCTACTCTTTGGCAATGCTTACAATTATCCGCGCATGGTCTTCTGGATATAGCATCTGCATTATTATGCAATCTCCCTGCTCTGTGCTTAACCTTAAAGTTATATTGTTGTAACTTTTCAAGCCACCTGGCTACCTGTCCTTCAGGTTGTTTCATATCCAAAAGCCATTTAAGTGCTGCATGATCAGTCCTTATCAGAAATTCTTGCCCATATAGATATTGATGGAAATGCTCAACAGACCGTACTATTGCCAAAAGCTCTTTTCGGGTTACACAGTAGTTACGTTCAGGTTTCGAAAGTGTTCGACTGTAGTATTCGATAACCCGTTCTTCTCCTGCTTGTACTTGAGATAAAACTGCTCCGATGCCGGTGTTGCTGGCGTCTGTGTCCAATACAAATTTATCCTTTTGTTCCGGATATCCCAATATTGGACTAGAACATAGAGCCGCTTTTAATTTCCTGAACGCAGAATCACAGTTATGATCCCAGTTATAATTTGCTCGTTCTTCAGTGAGCTTATGTAAAGGTGCAGCTATATTTGCAAATCCTTCGACAAATCTTCTATAATAAGTACATAAACCTAGGAAACTCCGCAGTTCGTGTTTGTCGCGAGGACGTGGCCAGTCTTTGATTGCTGTTATCTTTCGTTGATCAGTTTGAATTCCCTCTGATGACACGGCGTGTCCGAGAAATTCAACTTTTTGTTGGAAGAGAAAACATTTCTTTGGATTCCGTAAGAGCTGAGCATTCTTGATCCTAGTAAAAACTTCATGCAGGTTTTGTAGGTGCTCTTCGAAAGTTTTTCCCATTACCATTTTATCATCAAGATAGACCAGGCATGTCTTCCAAGTGAGGCCTCGTAGAACAACTTCCATAAGACGCTCAAAAGTAGCGGGGGCATTGCATAGTCCGATGGGCATAACTTTAAACTGATATAAACCACTTCCGGTAGAGAATGCAGTCTTTTCCTTATCCTGTTCGTCAATGCCTACTTGCCAGTATCCGCTCTTTAGATCGAGTGTTGAGAACCAATGAGAACCTGCTAGTGTCGTCAACGTGTCGTCAATTCTGGGAAGTGGATAGCTGTCCTTCTTGGTGACGTCATTGAGCCTTCTATAGTCCACGCAGAATCTGATAGTCCCATCCTTCTTGGTGACTAAGACAACAGGAGATGACCATGGACTTGATGACTCTTCAATAATTCCATCTTCAAGCATTTTATCCACTAATGTGGTAACCTCTTGCTGCTTCGCCACTGGTAAACTCCGAGGATGCTGCCGTATGGGGTGAGCACTCCCAGTGTCGATTTTATGTTTTATGATGTTCGTTCTTCCAGTCATGCCATTTTTCTTTTCAAAGGCTGTACTCTGCTCTTTGATAAATTGTGTAGCTCTCTTCAGTTCTTCGGAAGACAGATGTTGCCACGACTTCTGGAAATGTTCTAGGACTTCCTTAGGTGATGTTGAGGGTGTTACTTCTGACTGCGTTTCGCAACTGGTTACCCACTGCACCGGCTCGCAAGTGGCTATTACATCTCCTTTATTGATTTTGATGGAATTGGATGAAATATTTGCTATCCTTATCGGTATTTCGCCGTCGGTTTTGACTAGTGCTTTGCCTACGAGGTGTTTGCAAGGCAAATCGTGGTGTTGGATAAGTCCGATGCAGCCTCCAAAATCCTTCTCCAATTTCCCAAAAATTATCTGCTTGGTATTTCCGCTTATTCTGACAGTACATGCCGCCACTACTTTAGTCGGTGTGCCATCGTCTGTTTTGTTAAGGATGAACTCTTCGGTGCCAAACTTCAGAAGATTAAGCTTGTTGTCAAAAGAGAATCCATGTTGACCGATGAGATCCATCCCCAAAATAAATTCGTCCTCGATGTCGGCGACTAACACTGTGTGGTGCAGTTTAATTCGTCCCAGTTGAAGTTCGATATCCATTTCCCCAAGTACTTCAGCTGTCTCACCGGTAACTGTACGCAAAACTACATTCTTTGATATGGGTAGAACTTCTACTCTATTCACTCTGTTGGACCTTATCAAAGATACCGCCGCACCAGTGTCAACAGTAATTGTTATGGCTCTTTCGTTGATCTTTCCTGTAATTGTTAGACTGTCGGCGGCTTTTCCTAGGCTTTTTATGGAGACGATCCTGGGGGCTTTATCTTCTTTAGCCAACACCCGCCCCGCAATGTTGACTAATTGAAGTTTTCCTGATTTGACTTGGGGGCCCTAGCGTCTCTGGACAGAGATCTAGACCGTAGTTGTACTCGGCAGTCTCTTTTGAAATGTCCAGTCCTGCCACATCTATAGCACTGATTTGATGTATTTCGGTTACGTGGCCTATCTTCCCTTGGCTCCCGGAATCTCGCCGTGGCCTGAAGAACTTCCGTTAATTTCTTCAAAATTTCACCCATCTCATTTAATTCACAGCTGTTTGTCGGCTTTTCTTCCTGGATGGATACGGCCCTGATTTTTGGCTTGGAGATGTTACAGGCCGCCTCGATTTCTAGGGCTCGACCCAAAGCTTCGCTGCTATTATCAAATTTGGCTAGGCGTAGCATTTTCTGAGTTTCTGGATCTCTAATACCGTCCACGAAATATTCAGCAACAAGTTCCTCTTGAAATTCTTCTGTTGCTCCCGGATAGGCCAACTGAACGAGACGTCTGACGTCTGCTTCAAACTCTTGCAGGTTTTCACCAGGCTTCTGATGTCGGGACTTAACTTGTGCCTGATACAGTTGTCTTCTATGTTGGTCTCCAAATCGTCTCTCCAGGGCGGCTGCAAGTATGTCATATTTCCCTTGTTGGCTGATGGGAATGGTCTGCAGTAGTTCCAGGGCAGACCCACGAAGCGCTACCACTAGTGATGTAGCCATTTCTTCGTTATTCCAACCGTTGGCAACAGCAGCGGCTTCAAATTGTCTTTTGTACATTGTCCAAGATGTTTGACCGTCATACGTTGGAGGTTTTATATTTTGTCCTGTGGCGAATACCCTGCTCTCGGTGGGTCCTTGATTTTTTAGTCTGGTAACTTCTGCCTGAAGATTCTTCATTTCCTTTTGTATATTGTCTTCCTGGTCTTTTAAAATTTTCTGAAGCCGGTCCTGTTCTGCTTGTCTTTTACGTTCATCTTCTTCCCGATCCGCTTGCCTCTCAGCATTTAAATTTTCCATGAAATCGGCCAACATTTTATTTATTTACTCCATTTCCGCCTTTTGTTGCCTTGTATTGACCATAGAAAGTTATAAAATTTTATCAGAATCCACTAATCAAACGGTCTCGTTGACGTACTTGTACTTCTTTCCTCGAAAAATACTTCGCAGGTCCGGTCCCTTCACAATCCGACTTTTGACACCAAATGTTACGTTTTTCCCGTGGGTTCTTAATAGAATTACAACTTTGCTATTTTCAACTAATACTCTCTTTATTCACTACCACTGTATACAATATAACTCACTAAACTAGTCTTATAACTTTACCACTAATAACTATTCAACACTCAATAATTAACTGAACTGAACTGACTATCCGACTTAGGTCTGCTTATATATAATCTCAAATCTATCACGAATATTCGGGAAGTATTCCAAGGCCACTCTATATGATCTCGACGAGGCCATCGAGATAATTCCAGCTATCCCGTAACTTCGCGGCGGGCCGGTCGATGATTCATACAGACAGAGAAGCGAGTGGCACGGCGGGGCGGCTAGTTCTATAGGGTAGCACAAAAACGTTCGGATGGTTGTTAGTCGTGACAATACTTAAATTTAGAGTTATTTTTTATCGGGAAAATCTTAAAAAGGTTTGCAATGCATTTTTGTCCTGCTGTAAATAAGCAGGTTTTAATAAGTAGTCATCATCATCATCAAATCCTGCCACTCGTTTTATGTCGTCATACAATCGCATAATTGGTCTCCAGCGTATTATTCGGCTATTCCATATGTCGTCTGTAAGGCGGGCTATATGTCCTGCAAAATTCCTCTTCAGGCTTGTGACTCTCATAGTTCATAGTTCAAGTTCATAGTTCAGATATCTTTTATTAGAAAAATTGTACACAATACGAGAAACAAATCACATTGCTACAATTGAATAATAAGTGTCAGAAAAAATAAAGTACATATATTATAATAAGTTGCTCCTATAGATATTTTATTTTCAAGAGAGAGAAAAAAAAGACAAACATAAATACCTATTGAACAAACTAAGTAAAATGCACATTAAAAAGAACTACTTAGACAATACACTCAAGTTAAAACCTATATTCTAAAAATTCCTTAACAGTATATGGCTCTATAATTAATAATATATTTTTCACACTTGATTTAAAGCTATTAAAATTTTGCTGTAATTTAACATCATTTGGCAATTTGTTAAAAAATTTAATACACGAATATGTAGGTCCCCTCTCTGTTGCTGTAAGTCTATGTAGTGGAAAATTTAGACCCACATATCTAGTGACTATACTGTGATTCGGCACAAACTGCACGAATTTATCTATGTTCCTGAACAAGAACACCAAGCACTCATAAATGTATAGACCAGACAATGTCAATAAACCAAGCTCCCTAAATCGCCCCCTACAGGAATTTTGAGGTCTCGTCTTGAGCATGGTTCTAATAGCTCTCTTTTGAGCAATAAATGCTCCGCCCACATCAGTCCCCCCACCCCAGAAGATAACACCGTACCTGAACACCGAGTAAATGCTTGCAAAATAAACAGTTTTAAGGTGGTCTAAATTTAGGTATTTTGACATTACTCTTAATGAGCAACATGCTATGTTCACTTTTCTGCAAACAACACCCAGGTGCTCACCCCAGTCCAGGTTCTCATCTATATGGATTTCCAAAAATCTTACACTAGTTGATACAGAAACAGTTTGATTATTTAATACGACCTCCTCTGGCCTCTCAGTAGTATTTTGCTTCGTTCGAAAAAAAAACACAATTTGTTTTTTCTTGATTTAGAACTAATTTATTTTGCAAAAACCAATTCTGAGCTGCCTTTAACAGATGGGATGAAATGCCCAGAAGATCCGACAAGGTTGACGCCAGAGTTAGAAGGTTAGCATCATCAGCAAAATTTACAAGATTACCCCTATTTTCTAAAATTTCTATAGCAAGAATGTTAATATAGAAAACAAAAAGAAGCGGCCCCGTGACACTGCCCTGAGCAATGCCAATATTTAGATAGCCCTCTTCTGAAAAAAACTCTTGACCGTCACGAGTGATTACAACCCTTTGCTCCCTATTGGTGAGATAACATTTTATCCAGTCTAAAGGAAGGGCCCCGGATTCCATATCTCTCCAGCTTCTCAATTAGTATTTGGTGGTCAATACTATCAAACGCCTTTGAAAGGTCCAAAAACACTCCCATGGGAACATTCCCGTTTTCCCACCCATTCAAAATTTTCTCCACAAACTGGTATGTGGCGGTTTCAACAGACCTACCTTTAAGATAACCATGTTGAGAGTCACTGATTAAATTTTCATTATAAAAGAACTGCAGTAGTCTTGTGCACATTGCAATTTCAAAGATTTTTGAAAAAGTTGGAAGAATGCTCATGGGTCGGTAATTTTCCAGATTGGTTTTGTCCCCTTTTTTATGTAATGGTTTTACTAATGCTAACTTTAAATGATTGGGAAAAATACCAAATTCAAAAGAATTATTAATAATGTGGCACAAAGGCACCGCAATCTCTTCAGCGCAATACTTCAGCAGATTTGCTGAGATCCCATCATGTCGCGCACTCTGTTTATTTTTTAGTTTTGAGATAATATTTAAAATTTCTGCAATGGTTACCGGTGTTAGGAAAAAAGATTTACTATTATATGGAATATTACAGGACCAATCAATTTGAGGCTGGGATTTTATTAAATTAGGGGCTGCATTGAGTACAAGTTTGTTAAAGTTGTTACAAATGTCAATAGGGTCACCAGGAATTTGAGAAGCTGGATTAACATATCCTAAACTGCTGGAACCATTTATTTCTTTAACAATCTGCCAGACACATTTCGATTTGTTGTCGCTATCATTTATGAGATCTCTGTAGTGAGCGCCTCTCAAATCCTTTAGGAGAGAATTGTATTATCTCTTCTTGGATCCGTAAGCTTCACTATATGCCCCGTCAGATCTACTGAGAACTAAAAGAATGTCAAGTTCATTTTTACAAGCAATAACCCGTGGAATAGGCGGCAATCATCCTCCGGGCGCAGTTTTTTGAACCGATGTCAAAGGAAAACAGTGATCAAAGATAGAACCAATAATAGTGATAAAATTATCCCATTGTTCGTGAACAAGAACCTCAGAAGTAAAATATAACGAGTCCCACCCCTGACAAGAAAGCATATATTTAAATTTATTTTTATTTTCACTTGAAAAAATATGTTTCTTTACATGACCTGCCTTGCAACTTACCCGTGTGTGACTGTCAAAAGATATTTTCTGGGCAGTATGGTCTGATATATGAGTGCTTAGTATTCCTGCATCAGTGTAGATATTGTCAATACAACTTTGAGAGTTCCCACTCACTCGTGTATAATCTTAAATTGAAGGAATAAGGAATAAGATTAAAAGACTGTAACAAGGCAATAAAATCTTTGGCATTATTATCCCTATCATTCAATATATCTAAATTAAAATCACCAGCCAAAAAATATGTACAGTTTTCACTCAACAAAATATTTAATACGGTTTCACATTTTATTAAGAAATCATGAATGGATGAAATGGTTCTATACATACATAAGATGACAATTTTATGATTATCCAGTAGCACTTCTA
>MU190467.1:3627-16278 GCA_016904865.1 Pissodes strobi
AATCGATTGGTATAAGTTTCAGAGCGATCCGACGCACCGTTACGAAGTTTTTCTCCCGATTGGTCTCGCCCTATAGAAAGCCCTATATTATAGATAAGGGCTTTCTAACAAGCAATTCCCGCCCTTATCGAGACGAGAACAAGCGCAAAACATCGCTAAAGATAATAAGGTTAGTCAAAGCCAAGTCAGCCGAAATTTACTCCCTAATAATTCTCAATCTAATGCTAATTCTCTGCCTAATGACCCTAACAATTTAATTGCTAATTTGAATAGCTTACAATTCGCAGTTAACAGGGTGAATAGCCTTGCTAACTTCGCAGAGCTCACTCGAGCTCTAAATGATTATGCTACCTTGCTAGAGTCCTGCCGGGGTAACAAATTTGAGGTCCTTCAGGCCTCAATAAAGTTCTTCTCGGAGGACTTTGACGGGTATAATATATAACTGTAATAATGCCAATTAACGTTCTGTGTTGGAACTGTAATGGCATTCGCTCCAAACTTAAATTTAAAAATTTCATTTATGATAATCCCAACTTTCATATAATATTTTTACTTGAAACTAACATCGATGCCGATTTCAAGCTAAAATTTTACGATAGGCAAGTCCTGCGATTTGATAGGCCCGATAGACGCGGAGGAGGCGTGGCCTGTCTTGTCCGCAGGTCAATCCGTTTTAGGCACATCCTCGGCCTGAGGACCGTCATAGAACATGTAGCTCTCGAGCTCGACGGTGGCCTGCGGATAGTCGGCGCATATTCACCTCCGGGTCTCCGCCCCCAGGAGGAAGATGGTCTCGCTCTGCTGCCTGCTGGTAGGAGGACGCTCCTGTTGGGGGATATCAACGCAACACACGCAAACTGGCGTGGTACTTCCAACAGGAGCGGGCGCATGCTATACAGGTTAGTAGAACAAAACACTGACTTAGTCTACCATCAAACTCCTAATCCTACCCACTATCACGATGCTTTTTCCAATCCTTCGTTCCTGGATATCGCTATTACTCGAGGAATAACCGGTGCTACAGCTCTCCTTGAGTTGAACGAACTCAACTCGGACCACCTCCCAATCAAGATTAGTCTGAATACCAGATTACAACGTGAACAGGAATCTATCCGTTCGTTTAGAAATCTTGATTGGAAGGAGTTCCGAGTGAGGCTTAATCAAGCTACGGTTGTTCCAAGACAAATAGACTCTATCCCAGAACTCAAGAGCGAGGTGCAAGATCTAGTCACCAATTTCCAGCGCGTCAGAGAAGCAATTTGTCCGATTGTCAGCAAGCGTCCGTTTACTGACACTCTCCCTGAACCCATCCTAAATTAATCACCTTCCTTAACCGTATCCGGCGTAGGTGGCAGCGCTCAAGAGTAGAGAATGACCGACTACGTGTCACAGCACTGACGGGAACGATCAAGATTAAGATTTCCGCATACAGGAACGAGAAGTGGATGGCATATGTCAACACCATAAGCCGACACGACGGATCACTGTGGAAACTCACCAGGCGAGTTCGCGGAGGCTCCGCAGAATTTCCCGAAATAGTACATCGTGGGGATGTATTTACGGACAATGCTGGGAAAGCGGAGGCCTTCGCGAGCTACCTGGAGGGAGTCTTCAGTGAGACGCCGAACTCCACTCCATTTCACAATTATGTGGACTCAGTAGTGGAACGCTTCACATCCACCAAGTACCCGATCGCCTCTGAAGTGCTTGACAGGCTACTGGTTACCCCTACGGAAATCAGAAGATTTCTCGCTCGCCTACCCGGAAACAAAGCCCCCGGCCCCGACGGAATTCCGTATATCCTTCTAAAGAATATGCCGAATAAAACCGTCATCCATCTCATGCACATCATAAATGCAATTTCACGCCTGCAACACTTTCCGCTTCCGCACAAGGAGCTCTGAACGGTTTCAACGAAGCCAAGGCGACGGCATTGTTACTCCTTGATATTGAGAAAGCATTCGACAAGGTATGGCACAATGGGCTGATATACAAGCTCTTTGCTATACATAGTATGCCACTACTTCTAGCATCCCTCATTGCGTCATACCTTGCGAATCGCTCTTTCTCGGTTCGTATTCACGGCGATATCTCGGGACCAAGACGCATCATGTCAGGAGTTCCCCAAGGAACAGTTTTATCACCGTAATTATTCAGTCATTATACATACTTCCCGTCTCACCCTTCAAGTTCCTTCGCCCTGTACGCTGATGACACGGTGATATACTCACAGTCATCAGACGTGCAGTTAGCGAAACGCAACCTCGAACATCATCTCATCCTTCTAACCCCTTATTACAGGGATTGGAAAATAACCCTAAATGCGTCGAAAACCGAACTAGGTATCTTGACACATAAGCGCCACGTAGATCTGGCGCCTATCACTGTAGGTAACGCGGCAATTAAGCCGATAGATCCTGTCAAGTACCTAGGGATAGTTTTCGACCGAAAGCTCCTGTTTTCCAAGCACGTCGCGGCAATCAAGACTAAAAACATAATCACTCAGAAAAGTTTGAACCCGCTCATAAGAACGAGATCATACTTAAGCCCGACTAACAAACTGACAATTTACAGATCAATTATAAGACCGACTCTACTATACGGAGCACCGGTGTGGTGCTCAGTAGCAAAAAACCACATGAAACACATACAGACGTTACAGAATAGATACCTGCGGGCTGCTTTTTCCTTAACTCTATATGATAGAGTTCGGGTCACAGAGCTCCATAATATGGCCAATACTGAGTACATTGACCAATACATCCATGAGGCTGCGTGTAAATTTTACAAATACAACATCAGGAGATCAGAAATGACCGCAGGTATCGCCAACATAAGACATGACCCACACCACAAACTCAAACATGGACCGCTATACAAACATACGGACTTATTCTATCAAGAACTTCGACCGCCTTGAACGACAAATTTCCAGCATTAACACGAGACGACTTCATCACTCTACCGCAGCCATCGAGCCGCGCGTGCTATCCCTTCCCCAGGCAAAGTCTGCGTGTTCCGAGCGAACAGTTGTATGTTGTACCTATCATGTATGGACACACAATCATCTATATGTACATATGTATATATTCCTGCATTTGACATATTATGTCACTAAATTGTACATAGTTGTATATATTGTATATATCTGTGTTACATGTCTGTGCCGTTTGTACCGTGTATTAATGATAAGCAGGTTTTTTGGAACTTTTCCTGCGACAACTAGCTTGACCAACCCATAAAACTCATTCTCTCTATGCACTACAGCCCAAACGGGCAAACCTAAACCTAAATCTAATTGAAGGGATTTGATCCCATATAATTACAAAGCTGACTTGACTACTGGCAAACTAACCATTATATGGGCCGACACCAGCCCCTAATTCGCAGGTGTTTAGTCCGTGAGTGCTGAGTCGCGTAGTGAAAGCGCAACCGAACTCGCGTGACGAGAACACGCACTAGAATAGAAATGATATGATTAGTTATAAGTATCTAACACTGTTAATTTTGAATAAAACTTTGTTTGATTGATTGATTTGTTTGTATTGCAATAAATTGGGCGTACCAAGTTTAGTAAGACGCTAAATTTTCAAGGTTTTATCTCTACTAATTACTGAGATGTGACAACAACGCATTTTTAGTAAAAAGTACCGGAACGCTTAAGTATCTTCAAAATCGCTAAAGCAGCATTTACAAAATTCAGTACTTGGTGGTTTCCGGGCATGCGGAATTGAACCATGATATGGCACTGTTGCCAGATTTACCAGTTTTGCGCTAGACGTAGTCATTTTGTTAACTTAAATGGAACGCCCCATTTGTTTTTATTGCAATAAATTGGGCGTATCAAATTTAGTAAGAACCCAAATTTTCAAAATGTTATCTACTAATTGCTGAGATGTGACAACAATGCATTTTTTAGTAAAAACTACCGTAACCCTTAAATATCTTGAAAATCGCTAAAGCTTCATTTACAAAATACAGTTTCTGGGGTTTTTGAGCATACGTAATTGACGCTATTGTTGTCAGATTTTCCAGTTTTGCGCCGTAGGTAGTATTCCCCCTTTATTTTTATAGCGATGGATTAGGTAAGCCAAATTTCGTTATTTCACTGTGGTTCAAATTAAAAACAGAGCACCAACTCATACTTTCTTCCCTAATGCGCCGCTGATGCATCTAATAATTATTGAAAATCACTTTACGAGGCGAATTTGAATAGTTATATCGTATTCACAAAAATGATGCTTATTGCTTCATTTTTTGCTTTTAGATCCAATTTAGAAACGATAAAATTTCTATTTTGATGGATAACATCGTGATGTGGAGACGTTCGACCTATCGCTCTTCGGACGTAAGGAAATAGAGATAAAATCTTAATTAAATGAATAAATAATAAAGCGAGAAAGAAAGTGACAAGTGCAGAGATTATTTATCACTTGTTACCAAATCCATAAAGCGCGAAATCAGTGCAAGCCGTAAGCGAACGATTCGAAAATGTCACGACATTTTCTTACGTTATAAAATAAGAGCGACCACGTTTGCGAATAATAATAAAAGGGCGGACACCATTATTCATTTTTCGGTAATCGTAAATTTCGCCGAAATGTCAACTGGAAATTACCAAGGTTACTTAAAAACGAGACGAAGAGCAGACGTTCCTTGTTCGGCCAACTGAAAGTAACAATGACAGCTTCACATTGATGATGATAGGTCCCTGCAATTAGCTGCCGTCTTTCGAAGAGCTTCACAGATAGCGCTAAATCCCGTGAGTAGATAAGCAAGCAACCTACGTCCGAGCTCAAAGAAACTTTGAGGTTTGATGTGGTTTTTTCCATCATCTGAGCATCTATTGTTTTAATTAGAATCAAAATTCGTTTCGCAAATCTTTATTGCACCTAACTACAATCGACGAATGAAAGTCGCTTGTACGACTAATCCACTGAAAATAATTTACAGAATGTTCTGGGCCATACGTAAACCCAGTCAAAACATATGGAACCACCTCCATTAAAACGATACCCACAAATAATTCTTCCGTAACAATTCAGACCAACGATATCCATCCTGATATTTTATAATTGCACGTTTAAAAATAACAAACCGATAATTTAAAAAAGATAACAATCACATTTCTCGGTATAACGTCGAGTCATTACAACTAAAACAAAGACGAACTTGAAATGGAAACGAAATTAAAAAATAAATAAATAGACTCGACCGAAAAATGGAATCGGTCGAAGGAGCATCTTTAAATACCCACACCCACATCCTCTCTATATGAATATATTATTTTCTCGATTATTATTAATCTAGATTGCTTTTAGGGAAATTAGTGTTAATTTTTTATGTCAATGAACTGACCAAGCTAATGAGTAAAGAGTAAAGGCACCCTTAGAGTCGCATGTCGATTGGGTATAAAAAGGGACCTCGATTAATATTCATGGTCCTCAAGCATTATTATTAAACAGGGGTTCCCAAATTGCATATTTCAATGGATCCTTCGATATTATTACATCAAGTCCTGGAGTAAATAAAAAATGCGATAATAATCAATGACAAAAAGTTAATGGGTGTATTGTGTCTCTCACGGTAGACAATTTCGATTCGATCAATACTACTTATCGGAAGTGTCGTGCCTTTTAAATCGAAGTACGTGTCTGAAGGTCCCCGACTTTCTAAACGTTTTGTCGTATTTTGTTTTGTTTCAGCTATATATACGTAACGTCATGCTTTATTGAGTTATTGTTATATTATTAATTATTTTTAATAATATACGTATATTCGACAATATCAAGTTGACACCCTGTGTATAGAATCTGATATTTCTTTTACTAGACAAGCAGAGACATTTATCAGAAGTGGTACTAACCCTAATCGATAAATCTAAACATAAAAAGCTTTGTCTACCGTCGTATCAATTCTGGGATAGGACACACTGTATATATAATTTTACAATTTTTCGGAAAAAAAATTGAAAAATGTTTTATAATGTTTAATTATTTAATATCGATTTTATTCTATATTTTAATATTGCCTTCTTGAATCACCTGATCTTCATTGTCTTATTTTTTTTTTAAATTATTTAACTCTTTGTAATAAATTCTAGTTTTTTATTTCATCTGTTTGTTCAATGTTTGGTTATTAAATAAGAAAACACGTTTATTGAATCGAGAGTGCCTCTTTCCATAATTATGGTTTTGTCTGCTTTTATATCCTCTCTGCATTTTTAGACAAGTTCCTTTATTTGACAGATACATTTTCTTTTTATTTTTTTATTAAGTGTTATAATATTTATTAGACGTTAAACATCGGCAAGTGGTGTCTCTTCCACCAATGAGCCGAAGGCCACCTCCTTGTCTTCGGTCTCGGAGACGAGGCCACTCTAAGGTCGAAATCGATGAGGTACGTAGAGTACGGCCTGAAAAATCAGAAGACAGGGCACCCTCTGTTTAGGACCCCATAATCAGTAATTAGTGGAGACTGAAGCTAGAGGGGCTGAGCCGTCAGGAACGATTGATGCCTCTGCCCCAGTGGACGAGGATGCCCTCCTGGAGAAGAACATAGAAATTGATAGCTCTGAGCTGGCAAAAGGAAAGGTTCATCAGCCGAACCAACTCTAAAGACAACCCAATTAGGGTTCAGTCAGGATAGTCCAGTGTAATCTGCATGATAGCCGGGCTGCGACGGCAGTTCTCTGTCGCCACCTAGACGAAACGCAGAATGCACTGGCCTTAATCCAGGAACCCTGGGTGGTGAAATCCAGAGTAACTGGACTAACCATACTCAGTAGGCGCATTTTTAGCTTACTCACAACAAAAAGAGCAAGGACTGCAATATATGTACCTCAGAACATTAAAGCCCAGCCTTTATATCACTTGTCCACTTCTGACCTGACGGCCGTGAAGATGAAATATGTATTGGCCGGCAAAACTAACTTTGTAGTCTTAGCTGCAGTGTACCTCCCCCAGGACTCGGCAACACTGCCTTCCACGAGGGAAATGAAGAACCTGATAGCACACTGCCAGAACCAGAAATGAGAGGTCATTTTGGGTTGTGACACTAACGCACACCATGTGACCTTGGGCAACGAAGACAACAATGCTAGAGGAAAATCACTTTATGATTACATTACAGGTAGCAACCTCAACATTTTCAACAAAGGGACTGCACCAACCTTTATTGACTCCAGGAATCAAACAATAATTGATATATTACTTGCCTCGGCAGGCATATCTCAATTAGTCATAAACTGACAACGTCACCTTGTCAGATCATCGCTGGTTAACATTTGAGCTTAGCTCAATGAAAACGCCCAGGAAGCTTTTTAGGGATCCTCGAAGGACGGATCGGGCTCAATTCCTCGTTCGGCATCGGAAGAACCTACGCGAAGTTGAGGGGAATACGCCTAAAGACAATGACAGTCTGGAAAGTCGTATGCTAGGCCTACAGACCGTCATAACTAAAGCTTTTAAAAAATCTTGCCCTCTTGAGGCATCACATCAACAGCCAGGGGAAACCACAAAATGGTAAAACAAAAAGCAAGATATCGAGAAAGTCTTTTAACAGGGCAAAAAGAACCAGAACTCAAGCCGATTGGGGGCAACAGCACCAATCTGCTGGAGTTTAAAAAATTAGTAAGAAAAAACAGAAAGTGTCTTGGAGGGCCTACTGTGAGGAGATCGAAGATCACTCACAGACTCTACTGCTCTACAAAGTCCTCACAAAAGACAAAGATCGCGACCTAGATCTGCTAACAAGGGAGGACGGCACTAAGACCGCTAACCTACAAGAGAGTCTTGAATTTCTTATGCAAGCGCATTTCCCTCGTTCATCGGCAACAGACGACAGTAACTGGCCAGACGAGACAAACTGTCAACCTACTGATTCGGACTAGCAAGGTGCCAACCAAATAGTCAGTGAAGACAAAATACGATGGGCAATACTAAGCTCCTCACTCTTCAAATCGCCAGGTACTGAAGGCATCCATCCAGCTCTACTACAGTGGGGCTTGGACGAGTTACTGCCGCACTTGGTAAAGGTGTTCTGGGCATACCTAGCGCTGCGCTATATCCCGAAGACACGGATAGAAGTAAGAGTGGTGTTCATGCCAAAAGCAAGAAGGATGAATTACACTGTCCCCAAAGCTTACGGACCAATCAGCCTAACATCCTTTGTGCTAAAAACTCTGGAGAGGCGGTGTGAGCGATATTTGAGGAACTGATGCGTACTGGTCAACCGGCCGCTGCATCCCAACCAACGTGCGTACACTACGGGAAGATCGACCGACACGGCCTTGCATTCAGCAGTGAGCCGGATCGAGAGATCGCTGGACAATAATGAGTCCACCTTAGGTGTATTTATTGATATTGAGGGTGCGTTTGATAAAACCACCTTTGGAAAAATCAATGCTGCCTTAAGAAACAAGGGCGTCCCTCCTGCTGTCAGGGGCTGAATTTTCAACATGCTCTAAGAGACGCGTGCAAATAAAGGTGGAAGACACTGTAGTGAGAGGCATCGTTACCAGAGGCTGCCCGCAAGGAGGCGTTCTGTCGCCACTGCTATGGAACCTTGTTCTCGACAGTCTCTTGCATCGCCTCAACTCCGATGGATTTAACACCAATGCATATGCAGACGATGTCACGATACTGCTCAATGGAAAGTTCGAAGAAGTTCTGTGAAATCGAATGCAGAGTGCCCTTCGCTTAGTCGAAGAATGGTATATGAAGCACTCCCTCTGCAAACCCCAGGAAGACGGAGATGGTGCTCTTTACCAGAAAAAGGAGGACGGAGCCATTACGGCCTCCGACCCTCCTAAACACACAACTTAATTTTGCATCTGAGGTCCTTGGGATCACCTTCGATGATAAGTTAACCTGGAATCTTCATTTAAAACGAAGACTAAAGAAGACATACATCTCTTATGAACAGTGCCGCAGGACCATGGGTAGAACCTGGGGGGTGAAACCCAGGGTCGTAATGTGGATCTATACTGCCATCATAAGACCTATGATTGTCCATGGAGCCATAGTTTGATGATCGAAGAGTCAACAAAAACCGGCAATGCTTAAGCTCAGTCAGTTACAGAGAACTGCCTGCCTAACTATAACGAAAGCTATGAGAACAACCCCAACCAGAGCCATGGAAGTAATGTTGTACCTACCTCTCCTAGATATTTATGTAAAGAAGATGGATCTGACTGCATTGCTAAGGCTCAAAGTCGTTGGTGTAAACCCAGCATAGAATGTGGAAAGACTAGACGGCACCTGTGGGAAGAGGCAGTCGGAAGACTGCCACTACTGCAGGCCAGTGCAGATAGCATACCTCCCAAATTTGTATTCGATAAACTATAAGATGTACAAATAAAACCAATTGAGCCTTATAACCGAAGGTGCTGTTAACATTTTCGTGGATGGCTCAAAAACCCAGGAAGGAGCAGGCTGTGGAAATTACTCCCGAAGCTTGCAAGTTGAACTTAAATGGTCTATGGAGGGACACGCAAGTATAGTCCAGTTTGAACTTGCTGCAATATCCATAGCCACAAGAGAGATTGTTCGCAGGAATACTGACGACAAGACTATTAAAATCTACACGGATAGTAGACAAGCACTACTGGCCTTGAAAGTTATAAACTTACAACCAGGTCAGTACTAGAATGCCATAATTCACTGGAGGATGCCGTCCGCAAAAACAGAATTTCTAAGACATGCACAGTGCGAAGGTAACAAATCGCCGGATAAATTGGCTAGAAAGACAGCCTGTTCAAACATTATGGGAGCCGGCCTTTGAAACCTACCTATCGCGACGACGATACATATGAAAAAAAAAGATCACCCATGGACAAGGGCAAGATGGAACGAAACAACTAACTGTCGACTGGCCAGGGAGTTACTAAGCTAGCCTAATGAGTCTGCAGCAAAAGCATAACTGGATATGTCAAGGAAGACCTTACGACTCATGGCGGGGATTCAGACTGGACACTGCCAGCTAAGGAAACATCTCCACACAATGAGATTATATGAGACACCTCTATGCAGAAGCTCTGAACAGGAGGACGACACAGTGGAGCATCTGCTCTGCGATTGCGACGCTGTTTCGGAACTAAGGGAATCCATTTTGGGAGAACGATGGGCAACCGTGGCTTTTCTCAGAAAAGCCTCCTCAGCCAACATCGCCGCCTTTTTTACAACACTAGGCTGGGCAATGACCTAGATGGATTAGTTGACCTAGGGAGGATACACAGGAGGTCCAATGGGGCCTAAGTGCCGTGGCCTCTCAAGGCCTCTCTCACCATTTCCAG
Source organism: Pissodes strobi (assembly GCA_016904865.1). Classification (NCBI taxonomy): domain Eukaryota; kingdom Metazoa; phylum Arthropoda; class Insecta; order Coleoptera; family Curculionidae; genus Pissodes; species Pissodes strobi. The sequence goes on from MU190467.1 coordinate 13,922, forward strand.
ATTCCAGAATATTCATTCAATTTTTTAATTTTTTTGATGATCAGATTTCTTGTAAAGAATGACTTTAATTTTTAAAAACGTTTTATAATATTTTGATTGTCAGATTTTTGGTCGCTTATATTGTACGTTATTTATTTTTTTGACATTTTTATGTCTATTTTCCATAAATCCAAAGTTGGAGAGTATTCAATTTCGCATTAAGTTCGTTTTATATTGGACACACCTAAAGGTGAAATTACTTATTTTATTTTTTAAATTCATTTTATAACTTTTTTTTTTAATTTTCTTTGCCTTTATTATATGCTTTTTTCTCTTTTTTAATGGCTATGGTTTTAGCTGCTTTTATGCAAATCGATAAAACTGAAAATTAGAGGATTTCCATTTCATGTTTCTACTTTTTTAACTTTGTTTTTATAATCATATCGTTTATTTCCAGTTTCTTTCTTCTATTTTGAAATTTATGATTCTGCCTGCTTTTATATATTAGTTGTATTTCATTGTCATTTATTAAACAAGTAAATACTTCTATCGAGAATGACAATGAACAAATTTGAAAATAAAAAGGATTTTTTTAGTGTTTAATTTCTCTTTATAATTTGTTTTTATACTTTTTATGTTCGGATTTTTGTTTGCTTTTATAGAGTTATCCGTAAAGTAAATTAATTAGACAAGCAAATACTTCATCGAGCCCATATTGACTCTTTTCACAGAATTTAAGATAAAAAGTTTTTTTAACTCAAGTTAACCTATCGCACATTTTTTTCGTTTTTGATGCTTTGTATTTTATCTGCTTTTATGTTGTTATTTTTAAACAAAATCATTTATTACACAAATAAACAAGTGTATCGAGGCGAAAATTACTTTTTCGAAAAAAACATCTCATTTAATTTCATTTTATGCATCGTGCAAAATTTTTAGTTTCTTTTTTGCCTGTTTTTTTATGTTGTTTGTATCTTTGCATACATTTTTTTATGTTTCTCAAGACTTTTGTACTCCTTAATGAATCCACCGACGTCATTGTCTCGTCTGTTTTATTTTATTTTATTTCATTTTTATTGCCTAAATAGTCATATAAATATATTTTGTGCGCAATAAGTCTGTTGTGTTGATTTTCTATTTTTTAGTCTTGTACTGATAGTATTTTATTTGTCATTGTACATTTGAATACTACTCATGATCGTTTCTGTTTGTTTCTCTTTTTGTAAACATTTATGATACAGGTTTAATTAATCTTTTTTAAGGATTAATATTTCTATTTATATTTAGTTTATTTGGATATTAGAGGTACTTATCTACTATTGTGTCTAGTGTCAAAAGTCATTGTATGATAAACTTATAAGAATACGCATTTTAGATTTTAGTGTTTTATTTTTAATTTTGCTTTATAATTTTTTTCTAGCGTCTTTTTTATTGATGTTTAGATTTTTATACGCTTTTATATCTTGTTTCAGTGAAAGAACACTACCGAATTGTAAAGGTGTGTGTTTGATGGTAATATAATGGTTTGTTATACAGTATACAGGACGTGTCATTTTGCCCTCTCAAAATAGATATATTATACTCCGACAAAGATTATAGTATATTTAAATTATGCTAAAGTAGATAGATATAGTTGGTTCCCCCGAACAACTTTTTCGATTGTTTACCTAAAAATATATTCTAACATTTCAAATTTTGATTAGTTTAATTTAAGAGTGCTTTATAGTGGTTACCATGGAAACGTTCTACTAAAAGTATAGTCAATATAAACCCCTCAAAAAATGGAATGTTTTACATTATGACTATTAGCTGATGGCTGATGTTGTTCAAACTATTTAAGCTATGCTATTTTATGTTTTGTCTGTTTTTGTATTTTTAGACAAGATTGTACAGTTATGTGAACGCGCTAGAATTTAAATGATTTCGCATAGTTCTGAAGACGAAAAATTTCCTTTATAACCAAAATCAATACAAATGGTAAAGATTATCCCGATTAAAATAACACAGTTGAAAAATTTCGCGTTAGTTCAATATGTAGGTACATTATCTCTGTTAAACCCCGCGCAACATGCATTTTCTATCGGGTTAAGGTTAAGGTCTCGGGTTCAAGGTACCCGGTATACGATGCCCCCGGAGGAAGAAACAAATAGAAAATTATCTTCTTCTTCCCAGCGCTTACGTTCTTCTTCGCGTTACGTAACAGATGGCACGGTGTCTAGTATTTTATTGCAATGACAGACGCTGGAGGGCGCACTTTGTTTTCTATTGCTTTTCGAATATTAGTCAAACGACAATAATTGTTATTCGTCTGTTAAATTGGCGTTTGCTTATTGCTGCAATACTATCAACAAGTATGTACTTATGATGTGGGCGCTACT
>MU190467.1:21278-42716 GCA_016904865.1 Pissodes strobi
GAGGTCAAGAAAGCAAGGAAAGACTTCCAAAACGAAATGCAGCAGACCACCAGGAACTTAAAGATGACATGTTGGATAAATATGAGGAGAAACTACAAAAATATGATCAAGTGCAAAAAACGAGAGAGGACATTAAAACTTTAACAGAGAGCGAAAATTGGGAAACAATTTAGGAGGAAGGGTTTTCAACAGGGAGAAAAGGTCATGTTGGCCAAGGGGGGAAATAAAATAAAAAAAAGAAGGATCTAGACCTTTTTCTTCTGAAAGAATACCATCCGGAAATGAACGCGAAAGAAAAAGTTGAAATGGAAAACTATCAGCATATCAGGAAAAAGGGAGGTGGATGAGGAATTACAGAACATGGACCTAAAGGAAGAAGAAGTATACCAAGCAATAAAGGAGATGAAAAAGAACAAAGCCTGCGCTGCGGTGAGAACAAAATACCCAAAGAAGCGCTGCAAAATATCTGTGAGGTGAAAAAAGAGTTGTTAGTGGATCTGTATAATGCTACCTGGAGACAAGGCTGCTTACTACTACCGGCGTTGGGCAAGGTGCTTGAGAGGGTGGTGTATGTAAGGGTGAGGGAATGGTATGAGAGAAAAGGGAAGATGAGTGAGGAACAGTAGGGATTTAGAGGTGGAAGGGCAATCCAGGCAATTGAAAGAGTTACTAACGTTCGGCAAGGTGCTTGATAGAGTGGTGAATGTAAGGGTGAGGGAATGGTATGAGAGAAAAGAGAAAATGAGTGAGGAACAGTATGGATTTAGAGGTGAAAGGGACACTATCCAGGCGATTGAAAGAGTTATAAGTGAGAGAACAAGAGTGAAAGGGTAGGGAAAACATTCACTTATAGTGATGCTGGATCTCAAGAATGCTTTTAACCTGGCTTGGCCGGTCCAAGTAGATCGCGAGATGGAAAGGATGGGCATGCCGGGTAGAAAGAGAGATATTTTGTGGGATTTTTTGAATGAGAGGGAGGTGCGTACTGGTGATGTGAGTAGAATTATTGACAAGGGCTGTCCCCAGGGATCCAGTCTTGGGCCAACCCTTTGGATAGTGTGTATGGAAGGGTGGTTGCAAAAGATGAGAACGGCTGGTGAGGGTGTGTATGGCCAAGCCTTTGCGGACGACCAACTGGTGATGATAACGGGAAATTCAGTAAAGGATATTGACAAGAAGTGGGCAAGCACTTGGAACATATGCAAATACTGAAAAAAGAGAATAGATCGGTCTATAAAATGGCTAAAACAAAGTGTATGTTTGTCCATGTAAGATGAAGTATTAGGGGCCCAAACGTACTTATGGAGGGAATCAGAGTGAGTTGTGATTACTGGGTAGACTTTCTGGGTATCAGATTAGATACGAATTTAAACTTTATAGAACATCTAGAGAACATAAGCGCGAAAGCTGGGGAAACAGTCATGAAACTGGGGGGTTTATGCAGAAATAAGGGTAAAATCGATAAAAATAAGGTTAAGCTCATATATGAGTTAGTGGTGGTGCCAGCATTACCGTACGGATTCGAGATCTGGGGTGCAAGGGCCAGGGATACCAGGGTCAGAATACAATTTGACGCGGCACAGATGATGTTCTTGCCGATGATGATGATAGTTGCTGGGGTCAGACATGGGATGAGAGGAAGAGTAATCGAGGAAAAGAGGTTGAATGGAGTAGCTGAGGGTGACAGAGCATACGTATGGGATAGGCTGGAAAAAATAAATAGTGGAACCACAAGTAAACACATGTGCAAACTGTATGTAAATATGGGAGGAGGGGAAGGAGTTATGGGCTTGGGCTATGCGTTGCAGAGGGAAGGAAGTTGGACTAAGGGTTATCGTAGACTAGAGCAAGTACAGGATGCTGTACAAGGGGAACTGGGAGCATTAGTGTACGGGTTAAGTGTCATTAGGGCCTTGGAAGGGGAGGGCCGGTTCCTTCTCCTCACTGACTTCAAGATGATAGTAGCTATGCTGCAAGAGGCAAAGACCAAGCACGCCATAATAAATAGTATACACTGTAAGGTGGCAGAAATGCGGAGTGGAGGAAAAATCATTCGGTTAAGCTGGGTAAGCAGAGCAACAGGAGGAATGAAGGAAGCACAGGCTCAAGCAAGGTTAGGGCGAGTGAGTGAAAGGTTATGGCAAAATGAAGAGGAGATAAGAATATTCAATGAAGCTGCGTTGAAGAAAGAAAAGAATGGGACAATTTTGGAAGAGTGGCAGAGATGATGGGAATCTAGCCAAAGGGAAGATGCTAGGAGGTAGGGACTTTCTGGTGGGATCTCCTTTCCCCGTAGAGATGAGGTTGGTGAAGCGGAGTTAGTTGGGGGTTTCCTTGAGAGGGGTGTTTGTTAGAGTAGTGGGTGGAAGTTAGGCCAATGCCGAAAGGTGGGAGACATCAACATTTTCAGTTCATGTGTCAATAGCTGATATTTGATTCGCGATTTTTCAAAGTTCTGCAAATAGACATTTTTTATTTTCACCGCCAATTTGGGCGGCAATAAAAATAATGAAACATACTATAATGTTAATAAAAGAACCATTTTTTACTTTCGCAGCCGTTCGTAACGAACAAGATGATTAATGATAATAAAAGGAACTGTTTCAATTAAACCAAGTGCCTCTTAAAATGCACGGCACCATTGTCTGAAACTCCCATGTGAAAAATTATTGTATGTATACAGAACGCAATCAATAGATCGACAATACAATACGTAATCGTTACGCAACAAGTTTCGACAATTAAAAATTTAATATATACACTAGATAATAAGTCAATAGTTTTTTAGCCAATGACTTCTGGGTTTACGAGTTCGCATGCCTATTATGTTCAAGCAGGAAGTGTCGAAATGTATTCCCGCGTTTATTGATTAATTTAAATAAAAATAAAAATACCTACCTTTCCGTAACGATGACAGGTGTCGCTAGTGCTGGCCGTCCAACTGTCCGTTTCAAAGCGGGCTCGTTCCAACGCGCCCGTGATCGTGTCGATTCGGGACCACTCGCGCACGTCCCGATCGCGAAACGGTGCTCCCCCGGTGGAAGGGGGCGGGGCCGCTACCACTTCCATTGTTGTCGGATCGTCTGAAAATTCCCCACGCCGCCTCGTTTGAGCGGATGATGCGACGTCGGTGTGTTCAGAACGTGTTATCAAGTATTATTGAGATTGATCTGTAAAAAAATATATACATTATTAATATGCCTAATAATGCCAGTAAAATACAAATTCAGGCAAAAGACTTGAGAAAGCGTACTGGGTTAATGGCGGTAATTTTTAATACTTATCGAAGCGAGACCGATTGGTCGATTGCTCCAAATTTATTTATTTAGTTGGTCCCTTATTATCAATGCAAATGCCTGGTCCAATTAATTAGGTCAAAGCCTGACTTAATTGCGAAAGGCTGCGTTGCCAAGCCTACCGATTTTGCTTTAGATTGAATCTACTCCATTCTGTATTTTTTTTATCAAAACCAACGTTCCACATAACAACACCTGGGGAATTTCGAGACATTGTGGGCGGAGCCCACAATGTCAATATAACCGACAGAAAACACGAGATGGGCTGAAACATTATTTGTATTTGATCTGTAGAATCAACGACGCTTTAACGGGGCTTGTCAAAACGGTCGACAGGGACTCGTCCTGATGTGGCAGTTAGCGAAATTTGGCAAAACCATGGCCGAGATGACGTTTTAAATTAAAATAGGCATTTAAAAAAACCGGTCAGGTATGAAGATTTCCACGCCCGGTGTATCGTAAAAACCCATCATATAAAGGTTGTATGGTAAATGTAAGACTCACTGCCGGAAAAGCCCTTTGTGAACGTGTTTACATTGATAGAATATTAAATATATTAATACTCGGAATCTTCAGAATTTATAGACCTGCCTATTTTATATTGACTAGTGTAAACCACACCTTATTAAGTATATCTTGGTTAATTCTGAACTCGCAATTTTCCGAAGATCTGTATATAACATTTTTAACTCTCATTTGAGCGGTTCTAAAAATTAGAAATCCATTAGAGCTCATTGGAACCGCAACATCCAAATCCTATCTTCCCATCGCATATTAACTACAAAGACTAATCTGTATAACAACTTTTTATGGACGATACCAGTTAACATATTATTCCGAATGTTAACTCGAGTACTCGAGTTAATTGAAATCCCGCATTTTTTTTCCACTTCACTTATAACAAGACGTTGTCAAAATCCAACGACATGTGGTTTTACCAACAAAGGACACGCAACATTGTTTATGGAATATTATAATTAAATTTTGTGTTGTTAGTCCGTTGGCCGCCACTAAAGATGAAAATGTTATTATTCGAAGATCATCGTCCTCTAGAATTTGTTTCGAGCCGGTAATCGTTTCGGCCAGCATGACAGATCGAAAAATAGAGAAAAACTTATGTTATGGTAAATAATGAACTTTCGAAAATGACAGGATCTAAGTATGGAGTGTCGCAAGAGGTCATACAATAACATTCATTATTTATTTTATAACTATAATTAGTATGCATTCAGGCGCCAGTGCATATTTACTATGTAAGTAGCGCAATAACAAATAAGAGCAGAATTCGCCATTTTGACGGAAATAATCTTAATTGTCATTACAATTATTAGTCAGAGTGAAATAATTATTAAAAAAATTTGGGAGTGTCAATTTTTGTCCGGTTTATTTTAAGAGTGGTTTATAGAGGTTGTCATGGCAACGCCCTATTGAATGCATGGTTAGTTAATATAAAGTGCTCAAAAACTAAATGCTTTTAATTAAGAATATTCAGCAGCAAACTATTTAACATCAGATATCCAAAATAGTGAGACGCAAAAATCGATTGGGAATAAATCAGAAGATACTGCGGGTCGCTCAATAACTAAGTATTTATCATATAACGTTAAGAGCGAAACTTTTGTAAGAAAAATAGTGATAATTATTAAACATTCAGGTGCCTGTGTCCGACATTCGCGGTATTTCTTCTTCTTATCACGCCCTCTCCTGCCGAAGGTTGGCGATCCAAATGGCAATTGTAGCTCTGGAAACTGGAGCACGAAAGATTTCTGCAGACGAGCGGTCGAACCATCTGCTTAAATCTTTTAGCCATAAGTTCTGGCATCTTCCTACTGATCTTTTCCCATGTACTTTGCCCTCTATTATGAGGCGTACTATTTTGTATTTATCACCTCTCATCACATTACCCAGGTATTGCATTTTTCTTTCCTTGATGTTGTTCAGTAGTTCTTTTTGATTGTGCATGCGCTGGAGTACTTCATTGTTGGTGATCCTTTGTACCCATGAAATTCGCAGCATCCGTCTATACACATACATTTCGAAGGCTTCTATTCTCTTTTCGGTCTGTGAATTTAATGTCCAGCTTTCACATCCATAGAGTAGGACAGAGAAGACGTAGCATCTGATCATTCGAGTTCTGAGTTCCAAACTGGTAAAAATTTATTTCATACTCATGAAGATTTTTCTCGCTTGCTCAATCCTTGAAAGTATTTCCCTTTTCGGGTCGCACTGACTATTGATGTTAACTCCCAAATATTTTATTGAGGTCACTTGTTCGATTGTTTGTCCATTGACTCGCAGGTATGCATTTATTGGAGTCTTAGAAAATATACAGAGACATTGAGATGCAATCCAAACATCTCGCTATAGTGTACTATGGAATCTATGATGCTTTGTAGTTCTTGTGCATCGTTGGCTATTATAACCATATCATCGGCGTACCTGATATTGTTTATTGGGGTTCCATTGATCTTGATTCCGCCCTGGACTCCATCCAGTGCTTCTCTAAATATAGTTTCCGAATACAGATTAAACCGGAGTGAAGACAAGACGCAACCATGTCTGATTTGCATATCTTCCGATGTCGATTGTTCCATCTCTACTACCGCCGTTTGATGCCAATAAAGTTCTGATATGAAACGTAGGTCTTGTTCGTCAACTTCGGTTGTTCTTAAAATTTCGATCATCTTCGGATGATTAACACAGTCGAACGCCTTTCCATAGTCTATGAAACATGCAAATACATTCACATTCATGTCTCTACACCTTTGCGTCATTACATTTAGGGAAAAGCGTGCTTCACGCGTTCCGAGTCCGTCCGTCCAAATAAGAGCATAATTTGCCTTTTGAACAGAAATAATTTCCTATCATTACAATTATTAGAGTCAAGAGTGAATTATTTACAAAAATAGGGAAGTTTCAATTTTTGACCGGTTTATTTTAAGAATGGTTTATAGAGGTTGTCATGGCAACGTCCTATTGAAGAACTGGTTGATACAAAGTGCTCAAAAATTGAACGCTTTTAATTAAGAATATTCAGCAGCTGATGTCCAAGCTATTTAATTTCAGATATCTAAGACAGTGCGAAGAAAAAATCGATTGGGAATAAATCAGAAGATACTGCGGGTCGCTTAATAACTAAATATTTACTATAACGTTAATGGTCAAACTATTATAAGAAAAATAGCGATAATTATTAAACATTCAGGCGCCTGTGTCTGACATTCGCGGTATACGTAGTGCAATAAATAAACAAATAAAAGCATAATTTACCTTTTGAACAGAGATAATTTCAATTGTTTTCCTATTATTACAATTAGTAGAGTCAGAGTGAATTATTTAAAAAAATTGGGAAGTTTCAATTTTTGACCGGTTTATTTTAAGAGTGGTTTATAGAGGTTGTCATGGCAACGCCCTATTGAAGGCATGGTTCATATAAAGTGCTCAAAAACTTAATGCTTTTAATTAAGAATATTCAGCAGCTGATGTCGAAACTATTTAACATCAGATATCTAAAATAATGAGAAGTACAAATCGACTGGGTACAAATCGACTGGGAATAAATCAGAAGATACTGCGGGTCGCTCAATAACTAAATATTTACTATACAACGTTAACGGCTAAACTATTGTAAGAAAAATAGCGATACTTATTAAACATTCAGGCGCCTGTGTCCGACATTCGCGGTATACGTAGTGCAATAAATGAATAAATAAATAAATAAGAGCATAATTTGCCTTTTGAACAAAAATAATTTCAATTGTTTTCCTATCATTACAATTATTAAAGTCAGAGTGAATTATTTACAAAAATTGGGAACTTTCAATTTTTGACCGATTTATTTTAAGAGTGGTTTATAGAGGTTGTCATGGCAACGTCCTATTGAAGACCTGGTCGATACAAAGTGCTCAAAAATTGAACGCTTTTAATTCAGAATATTCAGCAGCTGATGTCCAAGCTAGTTCATTTCAGATACCTCAGACAGTGAGAGAAAAATTCGATTGGGAATAAATCAGAAGATACTGCGGGTCGTCCAATAGAATAGAATAGAATGTATTAATGATACAAGCTAACAAAGCTTTTCACACGTCATTACAAGAATAATTAATAAAATAAGTCAACTAAAATAACTAATCTACAAAACAACACTCTTACAAATAACTAACCCAAACTAGTCGAAACAACATTAAGGATAAAATACAGGAACTAAAATAAACAAAATATAGTCAAACTTTTAAGTACAATAGAAATTACATTATACAAACTAAATGTTATATAAAAGGAAAACAGAACAAAAAAAAACAGAAACTCGAAAACAGTCAGACACACTTTGGCAATCCCTCAAATATTTCTTCTAATGAGAAGAAGGCATTTCGCATCAGAATTGGTTTTAGGTATGATTTTAAAGTTTTTGGCGGCATGAGCCTGACAGCAACCGGCAGCAGGCTGTACAGCTTGATACCATAGTAGTTAACACCAACTTGTCCTCTAGCTTAGTAGTCTAGTATATGTTGTCAGTAGGTTATTTCTATGTCTAGTTTCAGAGTCATGTTGGTATTCATACGTATCGTGTTCCGAGATATGATGTCTTATGTCCATTATGGACTCCAAGGCATATAGTATTCCCAGTTGTACAAAAGTACCCCTACATTCATTCCAATACCTGAGTCCGCCCACCACTCTTACAGCCCTACGCTGAAGGCCGAATAGGCGATATCTAATTGCAGAATGTCCCCAAACCACAATCGCATAGGCAAGCTAAACTGAAATAGACCAAAATAAACCAGCCTCAAGACTGGAGCGGAGACCCTGTCAGCCAATTGTCTAAGGGCAAAACACTAACACACAAGGCACTGCCAACCGTATCTCCATGCTCATGCCATCTAAAATTGGGGTCCAAAGTCATGCTCAGGTATCCAACTGACTCTGGATTGTCCTCAAAAACTCCCAGGTCCCGTGTAGAGGATATCATAGGTCATTGGTCTTTGTTCTGTTGAGTGCTAATCTGTTACATGTGAACCACTCCTCCGCTCTTGACCGCCCCCCCCCCCCCTCCAACAACCTCGTCCAGATTCACATGTTTCTTGACTGAAACATACACACCGTATCGTCTACATAAAAGGTGGTCTTTATGTCCGCCTTGGCAGACTCCATGTCACTGAGAAGTTTGAGAAAAAGTAAAGGCCCCAATATTGAACCCAGAGGCACACCCACACCAATTCCCAAAACCTCTGACCTCATACCATCCCACAAGACTGGCTGCTTCCTATTCCGCAGATATCAAGTCATCAAAACCAAATATGGCGGCTCTAACCCAGCCTTTCCATCTTGGCAAGGAGGACATCGTGAGGGACGCAATCGAACGCCTTGCTTAGGTCGCAGAAAATGGCCGCAAAGTAGAGTCCCCTTTTAAAGCAATCAAGGGTATATTCCACTTGCAGAGTCTATTCTTTATCGCCCTTTCGAGTATTTTCGAAAATACAGGTAATATGGAAATGGGCCTGTAGTTAGACACATTTTTTTCATCTACCTTCTTAAAAATAGAGATAACTGAAGCCACCTTTAGTACATCGGGAAAGACCCGTTCCTGAATGCACCGATTTAACACTTTCGTTAGAGAAATGATGATGTGTTTCTGCATTGACTTGCCCAATGCTGTGGTTAATCCGTGGACATCCCTGGCAGTGCTGTTTCTAAAAAACAAATAGAGTCACGTACCTCATTATAAGTAAGCTGATCAAGTTGCATACCCTCTAAACCCCGTGCAGTGACAACACTAAGAGGGTCAACATTAGTGGCCGAAAGCGCGTCAGCAACTGTGTCTGTAACCTTAATGAAAAAATCAGTGAATACATCAGTATTTTTATCGGTTATGAGAGGCCACATGATTTTTGTAGGGTTCTTTGCATTCTTTGTCATTAGCCAATGTTTTTTGATTCTTTTCTTCATTCCTGTACGTCAGTCTATACTGGTTCCTAATCCTTTTATTTTCTTCGATGCTATGTAGTCTGCAGTAATCACTAAGAAAATGAAGTCTATCTCGCATTTGCCTCAGTTCATCAGTATACACCACACGCAAAGAGTTTCTTTTTCTGAAAAGGATAGTTCAAAAGCCTACATTGACATCCACAAAAATGTTCATTTTGGCAGAGGCATCCAAATTTGGACTTCCAATAAACTCCCAGCCGACCAGACCAAAAACCGGACAATAATGCCACCACATTGCGGGACTCATATTGGTTTAAGCCAAAATTAATAAAGAAGAGTGTTTGTATAAATAGTCTGTATAAGCCCATAGATTGTCAATGCCACAGTATTTGTATCATTGGTGTTAAATTTTATATTGAAATCCCCACTCATTATAAGATTTTGTGTGGGCCGAAAAGTAGACAATATATCGTCTAATGTTTTAGTAAACAGGGGGAAATCACCTGCTGGTGCACGATATATGCTAAGCACAGCGACATTCCGAACTTCGAGTCTCACACCAGAGACCTCACAATGCCTTTCTATTGATGGGATATTTAAAGGGAAGAAAGAAAGTGTGTCCTTAATTAGGATCATGGAGCCACCATGACTTTGCTCACTTCGGGAAAAGCAGGAGCCAACAACATAGTTAGTCAGTGTAAAAGTTTTTGCCTCAGAGCTGGTGAGCCAATGCTCGCTGATACAGATTATATCAGGCCAAGCCTCGCCAAACTCCGCTAACAAGAATGCCTCCATCTCACGAGCTTAACTCCTAAAACTCTAATATTAATATGTATTAGAGATAAAAACGTGGATTCAGATGCCAAACTGTTATAATCAACTCTGTCTGATATTGTTACACTGTTAGGAACTGATAAATGATTGAGTTTAAAGAAAGTTTGTAGTTTTTCTGTCGACGAAAATCATACCTCTTCATTCCAACACCTTGGGGCCAGAATGCATGGTTATATAAGATGTCCTTGAGCTAAAAAGGTGCACAGACCATGTAGCATTTTTTGTTTGGTTTCGTTTCGCCTCAAAGTCGCTGAAGTTCGGCTTTCTTTTTATAAAGTTTAGGATTGCTCCAGCTGTAGCATTCCTTTTAATACAGTACAGATAGATCCATCCTTTATTCAAAATTGGGCTGGATTCGGGTCTTGCTTAAATTTTTTTCAGCTTGGCTTGCTGGTTGATGTTTATTTTTAGTGTATGGTCTTTGAGTGTGCCATTCATTTCCTTCTTCATTTCCTCTGGCAGGAGGATTACTATTATTAGTTTCTCTTCTTGGTCTTTGTGAATCATCATGCCTTAAGTTATTAATTTTGCTCTGAGGGGTTTTCTCCAAAATTACTTTCAAAACAGTATTTTCAATATTTACTTTATTTACCTTCTGGTGAACAGCTGAGTTTGGCAAAATATCAATATCAGCGGCAGGAGTGCGTTCTGGTTCGGTTAGTTGATTATGTGGTTATAAACTGTCAGATAATTGATTCTGCAGGTCGGACTTTCTAGATATTTTAGAATTTTTTGGAATTTACGATTTGATTGTTGTTAGTTACCATGTTTGTGGCTCCATCTTTTGAGGTCGACGGCGTTTCCAGCTGGGGATTGGGATCAGCTGGTTCGATCGCTATACGAGTCGAAGCGGGGGCAGAGGAACCATGATTCATAACCTCACCTTTGGTATTTTCAGCATTTTCCAGCTTTTCTTCCAGGATAGTTAATTTTTCGCGTAGAAGATCGTTCTTTTCGTATAGTTCCATAATTAACATATTTAACAGTCCATTCTTCGTCGAATAAAACCTAAGACGTTCCTCAATATTTCAGTTGGCTCGGCTTTACCGTCCCTACATTTCGCACACACAAGTTGCCGGGAACCGACAATTTCGAAACCTGGACATCGTACCACAACATCGAAGATAATCCCAAAAAAAACTTGTTTCTGATAACGGTAAAGAATACTATAATGCAATTCAAAATCTTAAGAAAAAATATGGAATTCGCCACTATAGTACATTTAGTGTTTTAAAAGCATCTATTGCAGAACGTGAAATTCGAACTATAAAGGAAAAACTGTTTAGACTATTCACATTAAATGTTAACCACAAGTGGATAAACTTGTTTGAACAAGTTATAGATACTTACAACAACTCAAGGCATAGAACGATTCAGATGCGGCCGAAAGATGTTAATAAATCGAAGGAGAATAAGCTATTATCTATTTTTGGTCATATTAAAGTTGTTGGAAAACAAAAATTCAAAGTGGGTGATATCTTTCGAATAAATAAATATAAACATATTTTTCAAAAAGGATATACTCCAAATTGGACTACCGAGTTGTTTAAAATACCTAAAGTAAAAATCACAACTTATATATTAGAAAATTTTCGAGGACAGCCTATAAGTGGCTGTTATTATGAAGAAGAACTACAAAAACTAAACAGCCTGATGTTTTCTTAATAGAACAGGTTTTGAAAAAGAAGGGTAATAAAATGTTTGTGAAGTGGCTTGGCTTCGATAAATCTTATAATAATTGGATTGACGGTTCCAAAGATGTTGTATAATAAATTATATATAAATATTAATGTTTTAGCGTTTTCCCCTCAGTCTTAAAAAATTTCTTTCTTCTGTAAGGAGTGCAAAGAAAATGTTTCCTCTCATTCGCATAGACTTAGTCATAAACATAAAGATAGATGTTGTTTTGAGCTAGAAGCAGGCGTTGAAATTGTTAACACTGCATTCAAAAATAGAATGATTAGTTATAGACTTTCTACCAAGTTACATCCTATGGATGTGATGTTATATTTGGAGGAACTTAAACCTAAAATTATTCGTTTAATGGAAAAAGGCCTTTCAGACCATTTAAATCTTAAAGTAAATATGGAATTATTTGGATTATATATATATATTTTTTTTAAGGCAGTGGCACACACACTAAAGGGAGACCCTATGGCGCTCGACGAGCGGTGTGTGTGCGAAGATGTTGATTGACACGGCTCTTGAATATTTGTAAGTTGTAATTAGTGGGAAACAGATGTTCTGGGAGTGAGTTCCACAGTGATGCAGTGCGCCAGACAAAGGAGTTCTTGTAAAGCGATGTTCTAGGAGTTTCTAGTTGTACGACGTACTGGTGCGCTCTTGCCGTCTGTCGTGACTGTCTGACAGGAGCTGCCAGGGGCGGGATGAGGCGGGCCAAATCCTGGGAACATCTGCCGTGAAAGTATCTGTAAAACAGAGATATCTCGGCTACATGTCTGCGGTGTTCCAGACTATCTAGATTCCGGGTCAACTCCGGATCGCCGACGAGACGCACAGCCCTCTTCTGAATGGAATCCAGCAGCTTTAGGGTATGCTTTGGTGCGGCACCCCAGATATGTGAGCAATATTCTAAGCACGGTCTTATTTGCGCTTTGTAGAGCAAGAGCAACTGCTGCGGTGTATAGAGTTTTTTGTTGCGAAATAGCGCACCAAGCTTCTGGGAGGCTGATTTTGCGATGTTAGCAACGTGGTCATGCCAGGACATATTGCTGTTGACCGAGATACCCAGCAGTCCGATTGACGAGGATTAAGGAATGGTCGACCCTGCCATAATAATGTCAGGGCCCGCTGTATTGGCCCTCTTAGTAAACGTTGCTGCTTGGGTCTTTGCTGCATTGAACTGGACCAAATTTCGGTCGCCCCAAGTTTGAACTTTCTCCAGGTCTTGATTAATTGCTGTAATCTGCTCCTGTCTGCGGTGATGAGTCTCAGTCGCTGGTAAGGGTTTTTCTGATCTAAAGTGGGAGACAAGGGTACTGTCATCTGCAAAACTGCAAACAGGATTATTTGTTTCGGTAAGCAGGTCATTAATATAGATGAGAAACAGAGTTGGTGAAAGAATTGCGCCCTGAGGCACGCCCGCGTTGATGGTGAATGTGTCCGAGATGTGTCCGTCGACTGCAACGTGCAGAGATCGGCTCTTAAGGAAACTGGCAAGCCAGCTGCAGAGAGAGGCTGGCAGTCCGAATGACGGTAGTTTGCTGAGCAGTCCGTCATGCCAAACTCTGTCGAATGCCTTTGAAATATCCAACGCAATCGCTCGAGCCTCTCCGTAGTTCTCAATTGCCCTACTCCATATATGAGTGACATAGGTCAATATATCTCCTGTCGATCTCTCTTTGCGAAAGCCGTATTGATTATCGCTGATTATTTTGTTGTTCTCGAGGTACTTGAACAGTTGCTGATTCATTACACGTTCCATGACTTTGGAGATTATTGGAAGCAAGGCAATTGGACGATAGTTTAAGGGCGTGATTTTCTTGCCCTTTTTTGGAACAGGTTGCACTCGAGCGACTTTCCAAGAAGATGGGTAAATCCCTTTTCCGTAAGACAGAGAAAAAAGCCTGGAAAAAACGGGTGTTAGTTCGTTGGCGCAGTTCTTTAGCACAATGGCAGGTATTCCATCCGGTTCTGATGCCTTTTGCGTATCTAGATTTTTAAGGATTTTACGAATATCACGGTAATGAAATTTGACTTCTGCCATGGTAGTGTTGATGTTCGATAAGGTGGGGAGAGTCTTGCCTTGGGGGACGTCTAAGGTAGAGTGCGAAGAAAACATTTTGGCGAGCATGTTTGCTTTTTCCCTGGCTGTAGTCGCCGTGATGCCACGTTCGTCCGTCAAAGGTGGTAGAGACGTTTCTGTAAAGTTGTTACTTACTGCCTTTGCTACCGACCAGAAATTCCTGAAGCCACTGGGGCATTGTAAAAGTTTATTCCTGATCCGTTGATTGTGTTTGTCCTTAATTTCGTCGATCACACGCTTGTACTCGTTTCTCGCTTCGACAAAATAATTGCGATTTTCAGCGGTCTGATTTTGCTGCCAGTACTTGTAGGCTTGCTGTTTCCTACTCACAGCTCTTTCGCATCTTTTGTCGAACCAGGGCTTTCCTTTTGATGGTAACTTGATGGAATTTGGGATGTATGCTTCCATTCCTGAGGAGATTACTTGCGTGATCTTTTCGCAGCAGACTGACGGGTCGTCAGCGCCAAAGCAGACGTCGAGCCAAGGAAAATCTAGATAGAACTCCCTCAGATCGTCCCAGTTTGCAGAATTGTAATGCCAGATTTTGCGAGACAATGGTGGATCCATCTGTATGAGTGGCAATTCACAAACCGTTGTAATAAGTTTATGGTCGGAAGTACCTAATGGCGGACCAACTGTAACTGTGTACTGGTCAGGATTGGTGGTTAGAAAAAGATCCAGGAGGGCGGCGAAGTCGCCCCTCTCTGAGATTCGAGTTGGTTCGTCTACAAGTTGAGTAAGCCCGCAGCTGATGGCAAATGCTTCAGCTTCTCTACCTTCGTTGTCGGTCTTCTTGTGATGTTTGAGCCAGTTGGTGTTGTGGGCATTGAAGTCTCCCAGAACGATTATTTCTGAACTGGGGTGATCAACCTGTATTGAGTCAAAAGTGGTAGCTAGTGTTCCTCTCGGTGGCATGAAAGGTCGCTTCGGACAAAAAGGCATATTCCGAACTTATGTCTAAATCGGGTATGTAAGTCGTAACCAGGATAAGGGTAGTTCACTGTTGTTGTTGTAGAACATACTTGTGTTTCTGTAAGGGCTAGTATGTGTGGTCTATTTGCCTGTAGATGTTGGTGTACCGAATTTATGTTTGCATTTAGGCCTCTTATGTTGCAGAAATCAATTCTAAATTGGTTCGGTATCTTTGCTGTCTGTGAAATGCGGAATGAAGGGCTCCCAGGGCCACCCAGCGCCCGGAGATCCGAATGGCCGGGGAGTTTACCTCCGGAATATTTTGATCCTGGAAGCACCATCATGTCCATATTATTATATTCCTACTGTGGAACCCGGAACTACCAGCGCGGAAACGGAACGTGATTCGGGAAAACCACTTAGCGCCTCCCAGTTCTGGTGGGGTGGTCTTTCACCGGACGATGCGAGTAGGCGTATGCATCTACCACCTAGGGCCGCCTCCACTGGATGCATCGGCCTCAGACTATTTCCTTTGGTGGTCCCTAGTCTGACAGGGGTAAAAATAGGGTTTGTTGGGTCACTCCCTAGTGATCAGTTCCAGACTTTGTACTTTGGTGTTCTCCAGCCTGGTGGAGGACGATGGGATTTGATGGGTCACATCCCGTGGCAACTCGGAATGGCGAGGGCGTCACTCCCCGTAATCAAACTGCTCTCACCAGTTTGATGTTCCTGCCAGCTAATACAATGCAATCCCTCTTGTCACAAACTGTCATTGATCAGCTCCAGACTTTGTACTTCGGTGTTCTCCAGCCTGGGGGAGGCCGATGGGATTTGATGGGCCACATCCCGTGGCAACTCAGAATGGCGGAGGCGTCACTCCCCGTAATCAAACTGCTCTCACCAGTTTGACGTCCCTGCCAGCTAATACAATGCAGCCCCTCTTGTCACAAACTGTCATTGATCAGCTATTATCTATCTATTATCTATTAGCTTCTCAAAAAACATCAGATATAAAACCCTTCAACTCACGCTATATATTTATTTCCAAAAATACAGATCTAGAGGAAGTATTTACAGAGTTTCAACAAATTTTATCCTGTAAAGCGAGTGAATTTAAGGAAAGAGATAGCGGCTGGTCTTTAGCCAAGCTCTTGTTTCTGGAATTAAATATAAACACCGTTCAACCATTATAATAAATATGGTGGGAAATTTCCCTATATAAGCCCGCTATTAAGAGATATTTTTTAGTTAAGCACAAACATCTGTTTAGAAGTCATGTCAAGCTACAGTTCCATACCATCTTCAGATATCGAGAATTTTTGGTACAAACTCATCCTGTTCGTCACCATGTTGGGAGTGGCAGTTTAATCGTATGGTGGCTAGAATTATTTCAGAAATCAAGAAAGAAACCAAATATTTGGCTGAAGCCTGTTATTCTACCAAGAACTTTAAAATTGCTGTAGGCCTTAATATTGCACGAGGTTTGCTTCCCAGTGTCAGGATAACGAGTAAAGTATTGAATCTCCCAGAAGAAGAAATATCTATATCTATCACCGATCCTGACTGGTCATTCTTTGTTGCTTGCTGTAACTTAATCGTTGAGGAGGCTGCTGCTGATAAAGATTATAAATTCAAAGATGATTGTCATGGTGCTGGGACTTTTATTTTGGATGCTTTTAAGTTATTAGGCGAAGTAGTGATTAGAATGCAAAGTTCAGAAACTATGACTACTTTATGTCTTTGTTTAGATGACTTGAAAGATATTTTAAATATTTATGAATTAGTATGTTTTACGTTAAGATTACTTAAGGAATTAGATTTAAGGACTTTTTATGATGATGTATTAAAATATGTAAAAGTGTCTAGTATGACTGAAGATAATTGTTTAGATATAATCAAACAGTATTATAATTTAAATATTACCGACTTATCTTATTATATGTTAGAATATATTCATATTAATCCACATAAAATTGTTGAGGATGTAAATAAACTCTGCAGTATGGATGCTTAATAAATGTATATAACCATGTATTTTGTGTTTTATTTCTTAGTATAGACTTTTTGCGATACGAAAGGAAAAAAAAAACATTTGTTCTGTTGTATGGTTTATTATCACTATTGTTAATCACATGTCATTTAAAACACAGAATCTAAAATTATTTAATAGTTTAACATTGTTTAAGGCACAATGCCAAATGCCGCTATCTTTGTGAAAACAACATTCTGGCGTTTTTTTAAATGTAGACAACTTTGGTTCACTCTTTATAGGGACGTTAAATATTTGTTTCACATCAATAAATTTCTTTATAACACCCATCTTTACGTCGCCTTTGATCATTATTTTTGGATTGTCATACATTTTTAGCATATCCAGTAAAACTTTTTGTAGATCGTTTAAGTCAATGAAGCCAGACTCCCAAAGTAATCCATGGTGGTTATTTTCTAAATATGTAACTACTTTCAGATCTTCTTCTCTCAATAGCTGCTTGCAATAAGGTGGCTTGAATAGTAAATTACAAATTCGTTCTCCATCATAGATAGCAAGCTCTTTAGGAATAAATCCTCCTGAGCATGGGAAACCTTGTATATCGATAGAAACTATTTTCTACTCAGATATTTTTCACAGTACGTTACTAGGCTAGGTATTATACGATACTAAAAACGTTTATGATTGCTCTGATGTTAAATAATCGTTACATAGACAAGAATTCGAATCAGAGCGTTCGATGATGGTCGAGTCTGTCTTAAATATGGCGTAGCTCAGGTCGTCACTGTGCAAGTCGTCAACTATCATTTATCAACAGTCATTTGTCAAACGTCAAATGTCCGATATCACGTCTTAAATATGATGTAGCTCACTGAGCTATTTTTATTCTACACAAGTCATCAACTGTCATTTGTCAGCTGTCATTTGTCATCTGTCACTTGTCATCTGTCGGGTGCCACGCTTTAAAAAAAATGCCACGCCTTAAAAATGGCTTTGCCCACGTTGTCGATTTTTACTACTGCGCACCTCCTCCGCGGCGGAGGATGGTGAACCCCCATGCTATACCTACTCATGCACTATGAAAACACTTATTGCACTTCACACAAATAATAGATCCCTTCGATTTTTTTACACATAAGTTGCAAATATGTGTCCTCTCAATTTCAATCACAACACGCTTTGCCGCCATCTTCCTGTAGAAAATAACTAAGTATTTGCTATATAACGTTAATGGTCAAGACATTTTAAGGAAAATAACTATAATTTTTAAACATTTAGGCGCCAATGTGAGACGTTCATAGTATAAGTAGTGCAATAATAAATAAAACCACAATTTGACAATTTAACGGAAATAATTTCAATTGTTTTCCTGTCGGTACAATGGTTATTAGAGCCAGAGCTAATTATTTAAGAAAATTGGAATCATTTCAATTTTTGTTCGGTTTATTTAAAGAGTGGCTTAGAGAGGTTACCATAGCAACGTTCTATTGAAGACTTGATCATTACAAAGTGCTCAAAAATTGAACGCTTTTAATTAAGAATATTCAGCAGCTGATGATATCCAAACTATTTAACCTCAGATAACTAAAACAGTGAGAAAAAAAATTGATTGGGAATAAATCAGTAAATACTGCGCGTCGCTCTATAACTTGTATGCCAGTGTGTGATATTCACTGTATAAGTAGTGCAATAGAAAATTAGAGCATAACTTGTCATTTTGACAAAAATAATTAAATTTTTCCCCGGTCATTACAATTATTAACATCACAGTGCTTAGAAAAACACCTTGATATTATAAAAAAAATGGATTCTCAGTCTTGATGAACAACTAAAGATTCGTGACATTTAACTTCGTCGAAGATGACTAAAACAGTGACCGGAATACAATTGCAATAAAATAAACCCATTTTTTGTTGGAATAAATTTGATTTAAAAATTAGCATTTAAATAGATTTCTGATGTTCCGAGATGGATAAAGGATTGGCGGTCGCGTAAAAACAAAATGGAATTTTCGGGGCAACGTATATTTCGCAAAAACGATTCATCAGTCGGTTTGACAAAGTGGACGGCAAACTTCAAAACCTTTGACTTTGAAATGGGACTGGGTCGCGTTGGCATTCGAGACGTAAAAACTATTGGTACATGGTACAGGTAAAAAAAATAATGTTATTTATTTTATTTTCCACTACGAGATGTTTGCTTTGTTATAGAGAATGGCAACGATATTATTGATAAATCTCTCAAGCGATGGATAATATCGAATTTAGGCACTAAGGAGATAATTACTATACAAACGACTGCCTCAACAATTGCTTTTATAGAAATTACGTCCCTGGTAAAGCTACTAGATGGTAATAATTCGAAATGACAGCTGACCTATGCTCCTCACATTTCTGATTGATCACCACCTTGAAGCGATTAAATTCAATGGCTCCAACTTTTGGGTATAATTTATGGATGAAAATAGCTTTAAAATAATAATTTAATAGATCCCAATCCCGTTGATGCTCGACCGCCATCTTAAAGATTCAATGACCCCAAAAGTTGAGGATTAATAAAGGATCAAAGGGCTTTAATATAAGGTGCCAGTCGACTATCTTTTTCTGTTGAAAAGGTCATTTTAAAAATCTAATTTTTTAAATTAAAATGTACAAATCGTGACGATTGGCAAGGAAATTAACAGCGGGGGGCCAACTTTTGCATCTCACTGTACAAATGATACAAGGTAAAGCACAACTCACTCTTTATCAAAAAAAAAACTGCACACGAACAAAGCACTTTCGCCTTAACCGAACACTATAAATGTTTTAAACGTTTTCAAGTCACAAACGCTGACTACAAAATCACGATAAGATCGAATCTAAATCACGAAGGGTACCGTAGACGGCGGCGGTGCCGAAACCGAAGATACCACTTACAAATTAGACGATGGGAAAAGTACTTATCGAAGTAGATGACAGTACTCTTCCGATCACGATTGTTTACCGAATGAAAGGACGGCATATAATCGGATTGCCTTCAAACGGCAACTTTAAGATGTTAACCAATATATAGAGTGGCCCAATATTTTTGAGAATTATCTGCTTTGATTAGCGATGATGCTTGATAAAGCGTTGTTTGTTTCGACTAGTTTAACTTGCTAAGGTTGGTAACAATGAGATTTTAATTTTAGATAAAAAACGCTATAAAACGAGCGAAAACCTGAAAAAAGTATAAGAAATTAGATTTTGGATGCCTTCCAGGATTTCTCACTGTATAATAGCTCAAATGAAATTCACATTTTTGAGGGGGTTACTTGTCTAATATTACATTAATACACAATAGTGCGAGAGATAGCAACAGTCAATTAACTTAGGAGTCGCACAAATCACATAATTATACAAATTGAATTTTGATCACAAATTGGCTGTTTGAAGACTTTGCACCTCTCTTCTACCACAAGACGGTCTTGTTGATTACGCAGCCCATTATGGAACTAATCAACCAGCGAAAATGCAGACAGACACAATATATGTGTGAATGTTAATTAAAAATACAGATTCCAATATATCTAAGTGACTCCACAGGTTGGATGCTTTAGGAGGCTACAACTTATCAGATAAATGAACAAGAACCATTCTCATTATTCAATTTCCTCCAATTCTACATTAGGATGTAGTACTGGTTCACCCCCATCAATGTTTAATCCAGCAGTCTTTTACTTAATATGTGAAGTGAAACCTTCATCTTCTACTCAGAACTTCTTCAAATATCTCCATAAAATCTATGTTAGGTTAAATAGCTACTGTGCTAAGGCCCACCAACTGGTTTTCTGAATTTTATTAGGCTCTCTCATTACCGGAAGTTTCACCAACTTCTCATGGCTCGTCTTCTTCAACTTCTCATTTAACACTTCCCTTAACTTACATTTAAGACAGTGGGCCTGCTCGTAAGGGATTATAGTCAACTGATCACACTTCGGCCAACCACGAAACCTTGAGGGCTGCAGCAGTTAATTTAGCTTCAAATACTGAAGCCCTTCAAGTTATTAGCTATTGTGCTTTATTTTATTTATTTATTTATTTGTTCACGGGCCTTACCCATTATTACAAAAGAATTTTAAAACTAAGATATACATTATTACCACAAAAATAAATACACTTAATTGAATCACACGATGTTAATATATCACAGACAATATTAAACATTGACAACCATTTGGCCACCAAACAATAAAGCACTCAGCTACCTATCATGATAATAAATAATAAATTATTGTACTACCCTACGCGTGATAATTCTTAGTAAAGCGCACAAAGCATCTAGGAGCTACACTGAAATCAAGGTTTGGAGATAGGTTATTGGCTGTCCTTACAGATCTTGAAATAAAACTATTATATTTTACATTAGTTCTACACCAAGGTTGATGGAACATTACGTGAAATCTAGTATTCCTTGATGGAACTGCCACACCAATAGCGTATAGTAGATCTGGACAATCAACAATACCATTAAAAATTTTGTAAATATTTTGTAAGTACCTGCATTGCCTACGAACCCGAAGAGGAGAGCGTGAAAATCTCTTGTAGAGCAAATCATAGTTGTAATGGTAGTCATCAGGGGGATTCAATCCAGCCTTAATTCGCAAAAATCTTCTTTGCGCTTGTGCTAATTTGTGAACACGGCAATCATAGAGAGGATTCCAGACTGAAGAAGCATATTCCAATAGGGGTTTG
>MU190468.1:0-26472 GCA_016904865.1 Pissodes strobi
GGTCCAAATTATAATCGGGAAACTTCGACAGCGTATTTGGCACTTAAAAATAAGTAAATAAGTCCATATAAACTTATATCCGAAAACGCCTCGTTTCGGGTATACAGGGCATTGAAATCTTGGGAAAAAAATCGGTTTTTCCCATTTTTTTTTTTTTAATTTTTTAGATTATGCTTTCAAACTCGGTCGGTATTATTATCACTTAAAAACAAATTTATAGCACTGAATAACTAATTTTTTTTGGTCAGTGGCGTCCGTGAGAACGTTTTAAATAATCTAAATTATAAAAATTATGTTACGCCACTGCCTTTTCGTAATTTTGTTAGCATATTCAAATGCATTAATCAAAACTGAAAAAAAGTTGACTCTTTGGTTTTTCCGCTAAAACGAACCCTTTTCGAGAAAAAAATTATTTTTGGTTTTAATGTTAAGGCTTGTGAAACAGAATTAAGTACGTATCGGGTGTTTCACTATAAATCGAACCCCCCTTTAACTTTCTCAATTGACGTTTTAGAAAAAATGTCAAATACAAAAAATAAAGGGTATGATGTTAAGTTTTTTGTGGCAAAGCACAGTTGTATACAGGGTGTTCCACAAAGGCGGGATTAAACAAAGTTTCATTTTTTTAAATAGAACACCCTATATATTATTGCATATTGGGATTTTGCGGAGAATTCTAAACATATTTCATAAATAATGTCCTATACCTATCTGTTACTGTTTTTGAAATATTGACAGTTGAAAATCGACCATTTACCAACTTTGACAGCCTGTAAAAGCTAAACAATAAAGATAGAGTAAAATGGTTTGCACTTTTCTATCTTGGTTTTTCATAAGCTAAGTCAAAGTCAAAGTCAAAATATGCTTTATTATCATAACCATATAGTTATTGACAGAGCTGATCTAAATATAACGATACAATAGAGGCAAAAATTTTATATACATATAGACAAAAGACAAAATTTGAACATATCAAACATGTAGGAGGTCAAAATGCATTGGTTTAAGTAGGTATTGAAAGGTATTAAAATTGCCAAAATCTATAACTTAAAATGCTTAATAAAATTATGTATGGCTGAAAATAAAAATAAATGCTAAAATGAACAATTCAGGTAATCAGCAACCTGATAAAAAAACGCATGGGACACAAGTAACTTTTTAACACCAGCTCTAAACCTTTTGTAATTTTGAAGGTGCCTGATCCTGAGTGGCAAATTATTAAAAAGTTTTCCACTATTGTAAATGACAGACCTTTTAGTTAAAGCTGAATGAGGGATTGGTAAACTGAGTTGGTGAGAACTTCGGGTATGGTTAGTATTTGGTGCAAAGATGGTGGTACTATGTTTCCTATACATAAGGCAGACCGTTTCCATGATGAAAATACACGCTAGTGTCAAAATGCCACCACTGACAAAATATGGGTGACTAGTAGCCTTGGCATGCTGAATATTTACCTGCAAGACCCTTATTTCTCCCCTCATTTTATATGTGGAGGTTCTGGGTGGGTGCCTCCGTCCTCCACTTCCATGGCGGTCTGTGTCCGCTCCATCGGACTTATGCCTTGAAGGTTGGATCCTTCGGGTCCCCCTCCTCCTCGGCTTTGTCAGCCTCTAGGAGGTGGGTCTTTCTCGAGGCTTTCTCCTGTTCTTCCTGTTCCTTCATCCGGAAATTGATTCTTTCTATGCCGAAGATGGGCTGTATTCTCAGCTACTTTAACCCATTGAGGGAGTCTTTGTCTATGGAAAGGTTCATACTTGGCCATGGTCGGTTGGTGTTTTCCCAAAGACTGTCGCGTGTTCAGCCCATGGTTCCCCACCTGCAGTCTCTTGATGACTCTGTCACCCATAAGTCTTTCCCCGTCTTCGTCGGGTATATAGGCGGTGCATGAGCATGGTTTTGGCTCTTCATTCCACTCTAAAGCCTTTAGCTCTGCTCCATCCCAGGGTATCAGTGTTGGGATTATTTCCTTAACCCATTGAGTGTTGTCTCCATCAGCACACGTGATTATGAGATATCCCGAGCTAAGTGTACACTTAAGGAGGCGTACTTGTTACTTGTGGTCCTTCTAATGGGATGTCTTCAAAAGCTCTCATCATACACTTTTAGAGTGCTTTCAGCTGGTCATGTTCCATGCGAGTGTCTAGGTGGTTTGTGGCATATCGTCTATCTTGACTGCAGTCAGGGCCTGTTTAAAGGGCACTTCTAGTGTCCTGGCCTATTTTGCCGGCTGTTTGCTGCTACCTGCTGATATCGGACGCTTCTTGGATTTGTCTGACTCGATAGTCTTTGACTTATCCTTTTTAGCGTCCTTTTGTTGCGATTCTGCTTTCTTGCTAGAAGTCGCTCTTAAAAAATTCTCCATAATCGTGGCTCTTTTAGTCTCGAGGTAGAATTTTCCTTCCGAGAGAATTTTCTTTAGCCTGGCGTTGGACTTGCCTGAGAGCCGAAATTTTTTGATGTCCTGTTCGGACATCTTGTCAATTTCTTCTAGGAATGTGGCCCTAGAGTATCTGATTGAGTCCCCTCCTTTCGAAGTCGTTTGCTTAAGAGCCTGGTGACTTCTCAGAGTTCTAGTATCTGTTTTTTGAGTGCTTCGGGTTTTTGTACTCTTTGGTCCTCATTGGTTTTGGCTTTCGCTTTGAGTCTTTTGGCTCTGCAGTCTCCTCAACACGTTACCTTACATCTTGACTTGGGAGAGTTGGTTCGCGGCAGGGTTTTTGTAAAGGCTTTTGGGAGCTTTTGAGCTCCCTCACCCTACTTATAGCCACTGCTAGCCCGATCCAGCCATTCCCCCCCTTCGACCACACGGGGGGACGCGCCTGGTAGACACTCAAGCCCCAGGGAAATGCAATGAAATCCAAGTTAGTATCTATTATACAGGGCGTACCAATCATCTCGTATAGTTGAGATTATAATGCATTACTACACCGTCGAGCGCCATGTAAATTTTAAATAAATTATAATTTTGGCTAGTCCGCAATTCGATACAGAAGGCTCTAATTACAATATATTCGGCTTTTTCAGCATTTATATCTAAATATTTTTTTACTATGCAATTAATTGCAAAATTGGAATAATATTGATGTTCTCTTTTCAAATATTTAATAAAACAACTTCTGAGTACTTTATGATGGTACTGTATAAAACAAAATTAACTATTGTTTTAATAAATAAACTGTTTTAAAAAGTAAAGCCGACCATTAACTGTTTGGCTACAACATTTTATAATTTTAGGAATAAATTAACGTGCGCCATCCCGCCCTGTAAAAAAAGCCATAGTTGACCACAATTTTTGAGTACTAAGAAGTAAAATAATTTCCAGTATTTGATACCTATCTGCTTTAAGTGTTTCATTAATGAACTGCATACTTCCTATTATTTTCGCAAACATACGAGTACAGCTCCAAATTATCCCCACAGAAGCAAAATTAGCTGTACGTGTTAAGCAGTCCTTAGGGAAAGCCTAATTTTTTGTTCGTCCTTACAACAAGATAAGTGCTTTTTTATCATTCGGTTAACAATGACTTTTCTTTGACTTGGAATATATTTTTAATGTATTTTGAATTTAGATTTTGACGAATTTACCTTATAAAATCCAAGACCACAATTGCGGATTCATTTTCAACTAATTTTCCTGCAATATGAAGATTTTGTACCTTCATTCCACTCTAATGTTACGTCTCTAAGAGTCCCCGTCTGTTATTTTTGCATATGATAATTTAGCAGTTGTTAGAAGAAAAAAACCATAAATAATTTTAAGCCGTTTATTTGTATTATGGTTTTAGAAAAGCGCAAAAATGCCTATGTAATTATATCATCGACCAAAAAACTTGCAACAAAGAATAGGTTTAATTAATAAAACATCTGGATGATTAAAACTGCACTTTATAAAAAAAGAAGAATCTTATTAATTACTGCAGTCTAGTAACTTGAAAATTGTTGAAAAACAACCATCGTCAAAATACAACCATCGGCCAGTATACTTATAATTAATTGCTCCAAATATGACTAGTCATTATTGACCGAACAATCAATAATATTGTAACATGTCACTTTATTGAAAATTCTATTAATTTCACAAGAAAACCCTGTCGTGTAATGTCCACAATATGAGTCAGCAGAAAAAATATTGACGATGTTTTTGTCGGAGTAAAGTGCCCTTAATTAAAATAATAGCCGACCTACCATTTATTGACGAGGCTTATTTTTTTTCCTAGTATTTTTATGGACATGATCGAGAATACGAAAATATTATGAAATGAGTTTTGTCTCGTTTTAATTTGAATAAAAATGTTTAATAAGGTTGTTATAAAATGTATGTATGTCATATAAAATGTATTTATTTCAGAAGTAAGAATGCCTATTTTTATCTCTCCAAGTCAATAGTTTTAAGCTTCGAGCTTAAGGCCTGGTTTATATATTCATAGTGTATCTTGCCAAAAATGTTTATATCAATTTTAACGCCTATATCACCATAGCTTATGTCAGGAAAACCTTAACAAATCGATGCTTTTACATTTTCTTTTAAAAGTAAATTTTTCAGACATTTTCGAAACCGAGAAGCATATAGAGAGTTTTCCGCCTATATAAATTCTCTCTTGAACTGTATCTCGGATTTTTAGATGCTGGTGACTTTTTCAGGCTAGAACGACTCAAAACGACCCTTTTTCACACACGCCTAAAGAAAATTTTCCGATATCTGCAAATTTCAATAGGATTTGGAAGATGGGGCCAGCACTTTTCATCAAAATCAATTAATTTTTTCAAGAGCTATCGCATATCAATGCAAAAGAAAATTAAAAAATCGCTCATGTAAAGTAGTAACTCGGAAACTAAAAATCGGATTGTCAAAAATAAATTACCGTGGGCTGGCAAAAAACATGCCAAAATTTTGCTGGTACCCGTTTTCGGCAAAAATCTTATTAACATATGCATAGCGAAGTCTGACATATTACTTGATGGCTCAGTTTCATTTCCTACCCAGGAAAAAATATGCTGAACGCGTCTAAAGCAATTTTCACTTTAAAAATTATTTCTTTCACGCGCTCACTACAAGAATAGCTGGCAAAAGTGAGTTTGGTACAAATACTTTTAAGTTTAAGATATGTCGGGCCGATTTGGCTATCGTACATCGAAGCGAAAATAGAACTCGTCGCCGTCCTTATAGTTTCGAGCGCAATTATATTTATTAACGCAAAACCCTCGTAGGTTCGGTCCGGCTTTCGTATTGTTCCGACGAGAGCTCTGGGCGAAGCAGTTAAATGTAAAATCTGCGTCGCTATACAAATTTTAATTTAGGACGATTGAATTTGACGCGTAAGGACCCCGAGAGTAAAGTCGGTGGTTTCTAGTGTTTCCGATTTGGAAAAGCTATGAAACCGTGAATCTAGCTATGTCGCCGAGAACCTTTGAAGTCGCGGGCAACTGATGGGCGGTAACTTTAGCGCATACTGTTTTTGGAATGGACGTCGAGTTGGGCATCGCACGCAGTTGCCTTCGGAATAATTAGATAGATAGATAAATATTTATTCAATCCTTAAATGTTACAAAGTAAAAAAAAAACTTATAACTAAGACTCCACTTGGAGTATGGATCCTGTCACAAAATCTCAACTTATAGCTAAATACAGCTAAACTTAAAAGACAAAGTACAAAATACAATAGTGTTAAAACCAGATTAAAAACTTATTACAACTCAATTTCACCGACACATAATGTTTTCAACCAACACACAATCAGTTTCACCAACACACGAAGTTTTTATATTACAATAAAAAACAATTTTAAATTTAGCCCAGTTCCTCATTTATATCACCATCCTGAAAAAATTCATTTAAATTATAGTATGCCCTCTCCTTTAAAAATTCTTTGAGCTTATAAATAACCTTACCAGATGGATGTTGTCTCAAGGCTAGATGGAGTGCATTCCAGACCTTTAAGATATTAAATACTACATTTCTTTGCACAAAGGTAAAATTTGGTTTTCCTGTTCTCACATTAGTTTTAAATCCTGTATTATATTGATGCTGTCCCTTCTTTTCAGAAAAAAAGAGAAAAATTGGTAAGTAAAAACTTTACGCATTCCAGGATATAGAGGCTATATAAAGTAAGAGTACCAGTTTCCCGAAACACCACTCTGCAGCCATCTCTACATCCCTTGCCAAATACAATACGAATGCATTTTTTTTTGTAGTACAAAGATCCTGTTAGATTCAACAGAGTTCCCCCAAAATATTAAACCATAGCCAATTTTAGACTGGATAAAAGCATGTGAGAGCCGCCTGCCATCCAACATTATTATAATGAATCGCAGAGCATAGCCATACCTTCTGACCCCCGTTGCAAACTGTTAAACGTGGAGCCTCCAACTCACCCTCCGATCCAACTTCACCCCCAGAACATACACCTCCTCAGCCACTTCCATCACAGTGTTCCTGTATGCAAAGGCAAATCAGTTTCTGATCTTGAGAAATGCACCACCTGTGTCTTACACACATTAAGGAGAAGGTTGTTTCCCACAAAGCAGCCGTCCAATCCATCCAATGACTCAGTCATCCTGTCTACACATGCTTGTCGATCATTCTCGCTGAAAATGAAGGAAGTGTCATCAGCATAAAGAACCAGACCACAGTCAGTGGCCCCAACAAGGTCATTTGTGTATATTATAAAAAGTAGGGGCCCCAGGATTGATCCCTGGGGGACACCTCTCCTTATACAAGTGCTATCAGATATTATATTTTCTCCAAAGTTGTTGGTTTCAATGGCACATTGTTCACGTCTCCGGATGTATGACACGATCAAGTCCAACGCCACACCACTGATCCCACATCGCACAAGCTTTCTGCACAGCACCGAATGATCAACACTATCAAACGCCTTAGATAAATCAAGGAACATGGCTGTAGTTACTTTGCTGTCATTTACAGAGCTTAATGTCTGCTCCAGGGCCTGATATATAGCACGAACTGTAGTTTTTTTTTTACGGAAACCATTTTGCCTCTATGAGATGATGTGATGCAGATCAAAGAATCCAACCAGTTTGGAATACATGACTCTCTCAAACACCTTACTAATGTTTGAGAGCAGTGATATTGGCCTATAGTTGTCAAGTTGCTCCGCATCACTCTTGTTATGGATTGGCCTTATCAGTGCCCTCTTTAAAAAATGCGGAAATCCATTTTTCAACATTTGGTTCATTATATGGGTCAGTGGTAGAGCAATGATGTTTGCAACCTTCTTAAGAAGAGCAACTGGAATATCATCATGGGCCACCGATTTCTTATTTTTTAATGTTTTTATAATATTTATGACTTCATTACATGTAACTGGTTCTAAAAATATACTATGCTGATTTATTGGAATTTTTAAATAATCAATCACTCCATTTTCTTCCATGTCTGGACATATATTTATAAAAAAATCATTAATTGAATTAAAAAGGTTTTTTTTTCTGACTGATATGAAAAATTGTTAAAGAGACTGTTTTTTAGTGTTTGGTTGTGCTATGTTTTTGACCAAAGTCCAGGTTGCTTTGATTTTATTGTCGGACTCTTTAACATATCCCTGACTGGCTAGCTACTTGGCTTTTTTATGAGTTTTTTTTTAAGATACCTGAATATCTCTTATAGAATTCGACAGTTATTTTCCCTGATATGAATTTTTGGTACAACTTTCGCTTATGTTCACATGAAACCTATATACCCGTTGTTATCCATTTTTTTGATGTATATGTTTTCCTTTTAACCTTTTTTTGTCTTGGACAAACCAGATTTAGTTTCTGTGACAAAATATGAGTGAAAGTGGAGTATGCCATGTTGACATCGGCCACCCCTCTAGCACATCACCCCAATCCTCACCCCAGATTTCCTTAAAATATTGTTCCAGCGAGCTTTTGAAAAGGATCTTGTTGTGAAGTTATTTTCCCTAGCCTTGATTTCTGATTGATTTAAGCAGATGCTCTGAGCATAATGGTCAGAAAGAGCTGATACAATCACCGAGGCCTTTTTATATTCTAAAAAGTTAACAAAGATATTATCTATACATGAGGAACTTTTTTTAGTTACCCTAGTAGGCTCAAAAATTGTCTGTTTGAAGTTAAAAGAATTAAACAGATCTAAAAGTTGGCTTGTTTCAAAACTCTCATCTAAAAAATTTATGTTAAAATCACCACAGCACAACACATTGAAATTTTTAAATTGATTATATAAAATCTCTAATACAGATTCTAAAATTTCCAAAAAAACATTGAAATCACCAAGACATGTGCGATATAGACATATAATTATTATAAGTTTTTTATTTTTACTTATCACAGAGCAGAATTCCCCTTGTCCATCTATGCTACAATTGTTGATCTTGTCCATTTTTTTCAAAATCATTTGTCCTCTCGTTTGCTAGTATGCACGTTCCTCCATGCTCCATTTCCAAACGTGCATAGGTTCCCTATTTTTGTAAACTCAGCTTCATGATAGGAAATTTTATTAGATGGAGTGGTTTAATGTCAATGCCCTTTTGGCTACTCTGAGTAGTTTTTTTTTTGGTAGATGCCGATACATCGAAATCCCAGGTTTCCGTTGTCTAAATCCCTTGAATGAATTATTAAGGGGAACATGTGACTTGTCAAACCATTGGTGGACTGAGATATTTTGAGTCAGCAGTTTTTTGTACCGGTTGGAATCAATTTTGATTTTACCTTTTGTGGGATTCTTCAATCGGGTCATTTTTATAGTTTTAGTCCATATCTGTACCTTATCTTTCATTACGTGTTGGTGTCTGAAACTGCCCTTTGTGGGATTTGAATGCTGCTTTAGCGAGAGGCCTCGTTCAACTGTAAGTCTATCTAGCGATAACCAACCGGCTACCCCCTACACAGGGTCCTACGCGTCGTGTCTACTCCTACCGTTGGGTCTACTTCTACCTTCGGGTTCATTGCTATCGACGGATATTGCTATCGTCGAGTATCGCTAACGACAGGGTTTTCCATGGCTACGCCTGTCTAGCCGAACTACCTATAGAGTCTTGCTGTCCTTCGCCTGTCAACGAAGTCTCTTCCTCCCAACCGAGTGATATCTTTCTATTTTTTATATATATTTTGTGACAAATGCGTGTAATTGGCTTACGAATCCTAACTATTATTATTTTTTGCTTTGTTTTCGAATAAAAATAAATTTTTTCTTCTTAACTAAGGTAAAATTTATTTTATTCTTATTTATTTTAATTGAACTTTAAATATTGGGCCAATTTTGTCTAGCCTAAGACGCCTGATTTTATTTGATTGAATTCTAAAATCCAGTTAAATTCGTTTAAACTAGAACCGATCCGATTTTGAATTGAATTTAGAACTTCTAATTGACTGACGTAATAACGTTGTAAGTCGAGCTATTTTTTTATTATTATTCTCAATTTTTCACGATTTCTGGCTTACGTTAGATACCTGTAGATCAGATAACTACAATTGTTGTTGCGGCCTAGTAGACTTTGCGTGATTCTTTAATTTTTATTATTACCTTTGATATCTTTTTTTCCCAAACAAATTGTGCATTATCTTAGTCCTACCGGTAACTTGACCTTGAAGCACTTACGTTTAAATTTAACATACCTTAAATTCTATAATTGATTGATTGCTACATTAACGCCAGGTCGGACTAGTTATTTTCATTTTGCGGCTGTTACCAACGTATCATAACTAGTACCGAAATATACATAGTTAGTTAGTAATACGGCTTTGTAACAAATCATGATTTGACGACCGTTAATTAACCATTGATTAAGTGTTTATTCAAGTTACTTGAATTTTCGCATAACAAGTAGATATTTGCAGTATTGCTGGCCTTCGTTTATATGTTATTAATGTTTTTCTTTTATTATTGCATAACGCGTTCATCATAGATTACGATTAAATATTTCGGCGTTTGTTTAGATAAAGCGTGTGATTTACTCCATCAAGTAACCGAGTAAAGCCTACTATTTCTCGTTGAAATATAGTTGTTACAATAAATTAATCTGCTAGAATTACTGGTAATTTTCTCAGCTCTTTCTTTTGATCAGCTATGATATATTTCATTTAATAGTGATAAACCGATTCTTTGTTTGTCTATCTACCTGTTTTATTTGATTAGCTTTAGATATCAGTGTTCCAGAGGAGAGGGTCGCTAAAAGCGGTAAGTATCTGATTTCTTATTACTTGCGCTCAATAATTGAAATGATCTGGATTTATTTTGATTAATGTTTGAGTATTTGTTTATCACTGACTTTAGTTTTTTTGGTTAATATTGAGTATTTGCTTATTACTGACTTTGATTTTTGATTATTTTTGAGTAATTATTTTTCTATTGTTAATACTGATAAATTTCTGGCATTTAAATCTGATTTAATTTTCTTTTTAACTTATTATTAATCGGTTTTCTTGATAGAAAAATAACACATTTTTGGTGAACTTTTTATTTTGTCGTTTTAGCTTAAGCTAAAACGAGTTCCATATTTCAACTTTGGGGTATTTCTCGCTTGTGCCGTCTACAAACCCGTGGTGCTTTAAAAATAAAACCCACCCCTACTCTCTGACATTTGAGCTAAGGCCTAATTTGTACGCTCTGCGACAACTCGTTCTAATTAATTTTAAATTCTCCAACTTAAAATTTTTCTTTTAATTTGAAATTATTCACTCTCGGTTCCTTCTAAGCTGAAGTGAAGGTTTTGCGCCCATTAGAAGGACAGAAAAAGCGTAACAAAGAATGATGATGTAGCAAAGTTGTTAAAATATAGGAACGCCATGACCCAGAATTGCAGTGCACAATCGCCTGATATCAATTTCCGGTTTAGCCGGAAGTACCCTAAAACCAGAAAATTCGTAGTTCCGGCTGAACCGGAAATTAATGCCAGACAATAGATTATAAAACAATAAGATAGGAGGAGAGTGGAAACCGTTTAATATTTCGAACAGTTGAATTTAGGTTAGAGTATGACAAGTATACAAGTATTCGCAGAATTCAAAATTTCACAAATTTTTGGGGTTACATTTAAAATAACAATGTGGACAACATTTCTGTCAGTTTTTGCAGGCCGTTTTTGATATATGTATATGCACAGGGTTATCCAACGAGGACTAGACAAGGCGATTTTTTGACTTTCCCTGTACTTTTATAAAAAAAAACTGAAATAGCCATCTTATGTAATTTTCTCCCGCGAATCCGGATATGTTCAGCAAGAAACAATTGAACATCAAATAAAAGTGCTAGGGGTCAGTTTGATATATTTTTAAATTGAACACCCTGTATATTACTACACTTTTGGACTCTCCAGAAAAATCTAAACACATTTTGTGTATAATATCCTATACCTATCTTTAGCTGTTTACCAAATATTGACAGTTGAAAGACGGACATTTTGACACTTTGACAGACTCTAATATCTAAACCGCACGAGATCAAAGAAAACGGTTTGCACATTCCTATCTTGGGTTTTCATAAGCTATCGAATGATAGTAACTTTGAATTTAACTGGAGGTTTAAAAGTTCCGGTTAATTTTATCTGCAGGTTAAATTCGAAGATACTGGCATTCGATAGTTTATGAAAACTTAATATAGGAATGTGCGAACCGTTTTCTTTAATCTTGTGCGGTTTAGACTTTAGAGTCTGTCAAAGTGTCAAAATACCCGACTTTCAACTGTCAATATTTGGTAAACAGCTAAAGATAGGTATAGGATATTATACACAAAACGTGTTTAGATTTTTCTAGAGTACAAAAATATAGTAATATAGAGGGTGTTCCATTTAAAAAAAATATCAAAGTGACCCCTAGCACTTTTATGTGATGTTCAATTGTTTTTTTGCTGAACATATCCGAATTCGCGGGAGAAAATTACATAAGATGGCTATTTCAGTTTTTTTTTTATAAAAGTACAGGGAAAGTCAAAAAATCGCCTTGTCTAGTCGTCGTTGGATAACCCTGTTATAGCCTGTAGATTTCGCTTAGGATATAAACAGGAAACCCCGTATACGAAAGAGAAAACAAATAATTGATAAATTTATTGGTCACAAAATTATGCCAAAAACAGTTCAGGCATATTTAAAGTAATACAGAAAACAATTTAAAAATAGTGTGTCCCCTTTTGGTTGATCTATAACAATGCGAAAAGAGAAAAAAATTGGGAAGGAATGTTATTTGGTTTGATGAGGCGCTTGTTTCAAATTCGGAGATTTTAAACAGATATCACAGCAGGAGTTGGTCCAAAGAGAATCAACATCAGATATCATCATCAGGTATTTCCTTGTCGCTAGCAGGGTAGTTTGGGTTTTACTCTACAGTTGTCGCGCGTGCGTTTGAAGATCCTTTACAGTCATACGCCACTATGCTATATTAGCCGTTTCTGATTGGTGGATTAACGTCACTTTCACTTTATCTACGGTCGAGTCAGTTTATTCTACCAGGTCTAAATGGTCTATTGGTCAGATTCTGCGATTGGAACGTAGACGTCCCGCGTTCAATTCTCGTCTGAGCCAACACATGTTTTTCTTTATTTTTTTGAGGTTATGTTTGTTTCCTTTTGTAAATTTGGGTTAGTTTAGGTTAGTTTCAGTCAGTTATGTCTAGTTGCACCCCGGAGCGAGCGAAGCGAGCGGAGGGCCATGCGTTAAGAGTGAACAGTACTTTAAAACGACGTTAATCCCACCAATTAGAAGCGGCTAATATAGCATAGTGGCGTAGAACTGTAAAGGATGTTGGAGATATTTCCAATTTCCGCCGCAGTGTGTCACTGCCCCTCTAAGTAGCTTTTCGACCCACTCACGTCTCGCCGTTACAGGGAGCCGCGATCCCGACCTGCCGAACGGCACAGTTTAATGCTTACATTTTGTATTTTTACATTTCACTTCATCTAATGCCCACCGCTCGCTGCGGGGCGCAACCAACAAAAACTAACCCAAACTAACCCAAGGCATGCCAAAAAACTAACTAATCAAATAAAAACCCGGGCAAGGACCGGGCGTCGTCGAACCAATCACTTTGCGGTTTAGAGACGCGAACTTCACCACCAGCTTATTCGATACCATATAAAAAACAGAAATCTGATTTATTACGACAGAATGTTGCGTTCCAGGAAAAACTAACTTCCCCACTAGATTACACGCAAAAAGTTATACTAATCAGTTTTCAACCGTTGGATAATGCATGATTTTTAGTTCCGCCCTATAAAACGGGGAAGGTTATAAAAATTTTGATTAAAACATCATCCATTCAGTGGCGGATATATCACCGGGCAGTTCGGTGCGCCGCCCTGGGGCCCAAGGTTCAGAAGGGCCCCACGATGCCGCGGATCATAAGGTATTTTTGTGGTAGGGGCCCATAAATATCTTTTGCCCTGAAGTCCACGCGTCCCTAGATCCGCCGCTGCATCCATTTAATATAAAATAGCAGAGGTTCCTGAAAACTTCTTCCTATATTTACTGTTAACCGAGATACCCTATGATTTCATCCAAAATGATACACTGAAAATAACTAAAATACTAAAAACTAACACAAAGAAATAATCAGGTATCAGAACAAATACAATTGCAAATATTCTCTGGCTTTTGATATTATTTTGATCATAATTTAAACAGTTTTAAAATCAATATGCCTACCCTCCATTTAAGTCGTGTTATCGTACCATCTGCTAAAAGATCTAAACCCAAACAAACATATGGTTCTTGTTATTTAGAAGATGGATATATTTGCTTATGGAGATGATTTATGATGGCTTAACAAAAGGGACACAAATATCCTTCTTTTAGCCTTTGACCACCGGCGACAATTTGAACATCGTTATTATAAGGCGGTTTCAAAATAGCTGTAAGTATGCATTTGGAAATATTCTATTCTTATGTTAAATAAGGTAAATATGTGTATAGTTTAAATACAATTAGGCGAGAATAGTTGTACTGTCAGTTATTGATGGACTACAGAGTTAGGATATATGCATATAAGAATGAGGTAAGTAGAAAAAGAAACCTTCTCTAAAAATATGTCAATTGTATTAAAAAATCTGTATGAAAATAAGATGATTAGAGAAAGTTTTTTGCATTTGTATTGTTGTTTGGCATTTCTAATGTGATGCAACTTCTTGACGACAAACAAATTTTTCCTTACATTAGTTAAAATTCATAATTTTTATGAAATATGCCATTCCTATAATTAACGCCGCCAATGGTGACTGAAATGTGCAAAATATAAATATGAATCAACAAAATGCGTTTTTTATGAATCACGCTGCTGCAGTAGCAGTAGTTGAGATAGAAATAACGCATCAGTAACTTTTCTTTCATAAATGTGAAATATTTTTTCAAAAAACAAATAAGAGATAAAAGGTTTGAAGTGGTATTACATTGGTTACAATTTTCAGGAATCTCATTTTAAATTAATTTATTGCTATATGCAAATATTGGCATTACAAGTTGGTGAAGAAATACATATTTTAAAAAGTTAATTGACTCTATGTTTCTAGATTGCAGATATGTTCTATATTATTGTGGCAGAGTCCTCATTTTGTACCAAATACCCATTTATGTCACTAGAATCTTCAATCCAGATAACGGGGTGTAAATTGGTCTAATTTAATGACCGTAAGGCAGCAGAAAAAGATATGTTTTTTAATTTTTTTCAGCTTTGTTGGGGTTACTAAATTGGACTTGTGTCAATTTACACACTGGGATTTGGGCAACGGGGTTTTCTGGATCAGGGAAAATATATTTTTTAAATTAACCTACAAAAACCTCGTTTTCAGCAATTATGCAATTAAAAACTCACAAATAAACCTTTAAGGTTTATTATTAAATTATAGAAAATGTACGTACGACGCGACGTACCTATAAGCATTCAGAAGTTGATGAAATCATGAGAAGAAAAGAACTGAACGTCATTAAGGTAATATACCTTAACCCTTCAGTGGTCGCGTGCTGTTTAGTTACGCCAGGGGTGGCGTGGATGACAATTGTCATCCAATAAGGAAAACTGTTTCATATAAGTATTTTTAATTTAATTATTTTGTACTGGTGTATATATTTTCTTTGCATAATATATATTGGTTTTATTTATTTATGCACAGTTTTGTTACATATTGATTTATTTTTTTGATTACGATAAACCATAAATTAGAAACCTAAAACGAAAAATACCTGTTTTTTACATTTAAATGAGTTCTACTATAAACCAATCATATAAGACTTAATTGATACTCTTTTAAGAACTAGCTAAATCTAAAAAACTGATATAAGCCTTTCAAAAGTTATGCGTCTATACATGTTGTAATAGGTACATGTAATTTGAGTGTTTCGGGTATACCCATTGATTGCATTTTCGGCAAAATCGCCTAGTGCTCTTGATCCCGGACCGTCCACACAAATAACTGCGTCTACGAGAACCTCTGTGTTCTATCTGGTGCACTGATTCTACTTGTACGCCTAATAGATGCCGGGCACTTCAGCATTTCAGCTCTAAAGGAACATGAGACATTGCAACTCTTCTCTCAATTTGTGATTTGATTAATTCCCAGGCAATATCTCCATTGAATGTGTCTTACCACTTTTTTCATAGTCATTATTTGAAGACTAAACGAATGATGCATTT
This sequence comes from Pissodes strobi, assembly GCA_016904865.1. NCBI lineage: Eukaryota > Metazoa > Arthropoda > Insecta > Coleoptera > Curculionidae > Pissodes > Pissodes strobi. The sequence goes on from MU190468.1 coordinate 15,598, forward strand.
ATGCAAGAAATGATTAGTAAACTGTAGAGGACAACAAACGGCCAACGCCAACGACAACAGGTGCAGCTTGTATTATAATTCGCGCAGATCTATCTGATCCAATAGATCCACTCCGACTTCTGTCTGGTTGTGAAAGTAATCACCTCAGGCTTCTGTTGGTCTCCTGTTTGCGGATCGACCTTGTTATCTATATGTAGCGATCATATAACCAGAACACATTTATTGTTTTTAGGACAATATGACACCATTGAACAATACTTCATAAACCAAAACGAGAAGAATTGATTTATCGGTCTTTACTTGGCAAAAATTCTTTTGAAATTTCAGCTTTATTTTTGCGGAGTGTCCCCACATACGTTAATTTTTTTCTTTGTGTAAAGTTTGCGAAAGCGGAATGTGGGAAAATCAATTGTCTCCGGTGATATTTCTGCCTGTGGCCTCTACTGGCTTTACTAGTCTGAAGCCAATTCCTTGGCCGAATTTTCAACGCAATACGGTTCAGTCGGCTGTTTGGCACAGTAAACTTCAAGGTTTGAGGTGTTAGCGGTTTTTGAGTCTACCAGCGCTAATACTTTTAAGCCGTATTTGGCTGGCTTTCTAGGTGCGTGTTGCCTGAATGCGCAAGTGTCCTCTAAACGGCAACAACTGCTCGCCTACTGTGAGATATATTCACTAGGAGCATAATATTTTTGTAAATTACATTAAATTAAAAACAACTCAAATATCTATCTTATCGGGGAAGTGATCACTTGGGTTTACCTAAGCTTATTGCATATACGTATGCGTGCGCCAGTAGCTGCACCAATTATGAACGTAGCGATAATAATATCAATTGATAAAAGGTCACAACGATTAAATCAATCGACCAGATAAATATATAAAATTAATGAAGCTAACTTAAAGCTTGGCCAACAAGACTAAATTTATATTTAAATATTAAAAGCGATTATTAATCGGCAGGAAAAATATCAATCAAATATATATCAATAATAGTTATTACATTAGAACCTAGCCAACGATACCCCCATTAGATCCGGTTCGTCAAGCTCGTCAAGCTCAGTAGTGCCGTGTGATAGCCCAGTAATAAATTCGGAATAGTACTCGATAGCCCCGGTGGTAAAACCCTGTAATAACCCAATACTAATGAGACGAAGCGCCTTACTTCAATGAAAAAACTATAGCCCCCCTTTCATAGATGTATTTTATTTATAAAACAAATCCCCCAAAAATTATCAATGGATCTTCAATGACCATCACCAAATAAAGAAATACAAAAGGTACAAACAACTTGAATATAAAAAAGAAATAGGTATGAATCACCCCTAAATAATATAAACTTGCCCATATGATCACAACTAAAGTCACATTAAAATAAAAATTCAGATATGATAAAAGGAAATAGGTAAAATATCTCATGGAAGGCAATGCAAATGGTGGTCAATGTAAAAAAAGGTTAACACAGATAAGGCAATTAAATCGTTAAATTAGACAAAAAAAACAATGCAATAATTACCTCTCTTGAATCGTAGGGTGGCTCGAGAATCAACGGCCCCGATCTTGTAAGATGAGCTCGGAAAGCCTCTAGAAATAATAGAAAATAGCCCTTAGCGTGATGGCGTCCATGTGTTTCACAAGCAATAGAAAAAAAATCCGGAAAAAGCTTACCTAGTGCAGTACGAATATCCCAATAACTTGGTAGTGTCGAGCACTGATTAAGGACTCACTCCCAGATCCCCTAGAAGGGTAGTATTAACACAATACAGAAAGTTGAGTCCACTATGACTGCACTAAAGCAAAATGCTTCCTCTCACACCGAAGGGTATTTCTAGAAGAACTCATCCGTTTCAGTCAATTTGCCTTTCCACTTTCACGAGATTAGAAAAAAAGAACGTCGAATCAGAAAAAGTGATAGAGCCGAGTAATGAAAAGCGATTCTAATGATTCGATACCAGGAATAATTCTAAGATAATAAACGACTTAGCTCTCGTTTATTATGATTGTAAAACGACGGCAGAAGCCACAATCAATGAGCTAAAATTAAATTTTTCAAGAAATACTAGGAAATATTCCTAAACGAAATGATAAACCTTTAAAAATCTAAATCGACAGCAACAATTATGGGAAATAGCTCATTCAGGGCCACCAACCGAATATTACAAAAGTTACAACCGGCCTCCTGAAAAGATAAATATAAATATCTCAAAGCAAATCAGGGGTCCCAAAAAGTTATCAGAAGTTATCAGCCGGAGATTGAAATAAAGCAAATCAGTACCCTCAAAAAGTTATGAAATATGCAACCCGAAAATAAAATATGAATTTGACGGATCCAATGAGGCTTTACAGTAGGCTTTATTAACCCAATTCTTAAAAATATAGAACAGCCAAAACACATAATTAATGAAATATAAATAAGCAAAGTTAGACTAAGAACATAATTTCTTATTTTAGTGGTTTGGTCAAACCCAAGCGATCTGTGGCTCGCCTATCAACTAAAATAAATATAGTCACAAAGTGCCTGAGGGCAACATAAGAGAAAGTGATGATCAAAATAGCTACTTAAGGCTACAACAGTGTTATAACAGCTAGTACAAATATATCATTAACCTATATGTCGAATAAAATTAATTTACATTAAAAAATGCGGCAACCTTAAGCTTATTGACAACAAATCAAATCAATAAATTTAGAATTAATTAACCGAAGAAGTCAATACTCAAAAATTCTTACCGCAAAATATAGCATCTTTTGTTGCTAAATGCAGCATATAAAATGAACTTTATAATCTTTTACACTGGCCAAATCAGACTGTTACAACTGGAAGCAAGTCAATTGGGCGATAATTTGTGCGCGCGGTTTTTTGCCTTTTTCTGGACCAGATTGCACTCGAGCGACTTTCCAAGAAGATGGGTAAATCCCTTTTTCGGTAAGACAGATAAATAAGGGCTTACATCTCTATCTCGTTTATTGGCCGTACTTCTCTGTCCCGTTCTTCGAACATGTAATATAAATATTTGTATATTTTATAAGTAAACTGATGATGTTATTATCCATAAATAGTTTCAAACATTCTATTTCTGTTTTTGCTTGTCTTGCAACTGCTTTAGGACCCAGCAAATGAGAAATAATGTTGTGTGCCTGTATTCGTACATTATTTGCCTGTTTTTCTTTTCTCCACATTGTTTTTTTTATCAGGTCTGCAACATCTTTCACATCGCTTTTCCGTCTTGTTCCGAGCTAGAATCATGCTCACTATACTCAACATTATCTATTTCGCCCTCGGAATCTGCTTCATAAATTTTTCGCTTACTTTCGGAGCGCTCATCGACCAACTGAAGCAACAGCACATTACTCGCCACAACATTGTCATATAATTTGACCCGCTTGGTACTTGACATATCTAAAATATTACTAAAACCAGAAAAATGCTATTTTTACATCGAAAGCCACTTACCGATATTTGTAACACGACTGGTCGCGCGGATGAATATTGTCCTCCAGATCAATTTGCGATGGAACAGAAACAACGCAACTATCTGACGTCTAAATAAGCAAATGGGTGGTACTGAGAGCCACGCCTCTCTGCGTAGAATTGTCGTCGCACAGTGAGGCTTAGAAGTATAACAATAGTCATCCGCGTGACCACGGAAGATTTAATGGTTTCAAATGCAAAACCTTTCCACACCATCTCACTAGAACGATAGTATCACATAATTTTAATAGCTTAATGTACTAATAAAGATACTTATAATATCGTCCTAAGTTTCTTGTCTTTCATTTTCAAACCATGTGAAATCTGAATTAGTTGCAACTTTCACTACATATTTTTCAAACCTATTTCGATTTCATCTTATTCGTATAAAGCTTGTTAGTGACACCAGTGCTGAGGCGGCTGTATTCACGTCCAAACTCGAATTCTGCAGAATTTTACTAGTTTTGTTTACTTGTCCTAAAATATCTTCCCAAAACACTGTGTATAGCCCCGTTTCCCGTTTCCAACTTTGACATAAAATATATACAAAGGCAGGAATGTTATAAATCTTGTTAAATGTCTAAAAGTCAAAGTAAGCTGATCAAACGTGCCCTTCGTCTGGAGTTGGGTCCAATGATATGGAATAATACTTTAATTGTTTGATTCGAGATATCGCTAAAAATGACTTGGCAATTAATTGAACAGCGTCCTCGCAAATCAGCGATGATAGATAGTTTTTCTATTTTGGTATCATAAAGAAGTCTTTTCGATACGCAAAGTAGTGTCGAAAAGAAGCTCTTTTCGACACTACTTTTGTTGACTGGTTGCTTTGATATTAACAAAATTGTTCAATGTCAAGGCTCACTACCAAAAGTTTCGACACCGTTTTGAATGGGATTCCTAACAATACAGACGTCAAAAGTGACAAGATGGCCGTCCAACTTTTGATCGCGACTTGAATAAATTAATGTTTTTCATTAAAAAACGTGCAAAATAGAAAAAATAGTATAAAATACACGTTTTAAAAGACATTTAGCGCACTCGCACGTTAGGAAACTCCCCGCAAGCGGGTCGTTTCCTAATTTCGTGCTCGTGCGATAAAATATGGTCTTTTAAAACTAGTATCTTAATATACTATTCTTTGACCACTCACACGGTTTTTATATTTTTTATGTGATTGCACAAAAAGTCGTTATGCTCTGCTATAAGCTTCAGCAGTCCGAGGTGATTCCAATATTACATTTTTACCTCTAAAGGCTAGACTTCTTTCACTAATAATTACTATCACACTGGTCAATCTGCTGAGAACTTCTGACTAGTATTTTGTAGCATCGTTTCTCTGTCGTGTCAGTTCTTATCAATGCATCCCACTTCCATAGAATGGATTCAAAATCATCAAATACATATTTAGACAGTTTTTAGAAATTTCGTGTTTAAGCAAACGTCTTGCATTATTTTTCTAATCCCAATAACCACCATGAGTAAACTGCGAGCGTGTTCGAGAAAAATTTTGCATACATTGCAGTTGACGTGTCCGTTGATATGAGAAAAACAGATCCATGTACGCTTTATGATTTCACCGTGTCGTGTTTTTCGCCGAAAAACTTGTTTGTCCTTTTCTTTTGAAACTTCTTGCTTTATCAACATCGCTTTGCTCAAAGATTTATAGGGAGATCATTGTGAAGTCCCTTTTTTATGCAGAAGCCTACATTACTTTGAGTCGTAAGCTCATGCCATAAGCCAATGTAATTTTCACATAACACTAAAGCAGGTGCAAGAAAATCCGCGGATCTGGTGATAGCCCGGAAACTCTGCTTCAATTTTCTGTAACTTAGGAAAAGGTAAAAGAATAGGAAAAAAATCTAAACAACACTTTTGCTCCTCAACCAAACTAACACTAAACGGCCTGCTATTCAAAAGACCCTTGGAGCTCGGCAACTTCTTTAAGCATTTTCATTCAACCTACCACTTTGCTATCTTCAAACTTCTGCGGCTCAGTCTGATTTGAGCAGACAGGCAAAAGTGTATTATCACATTTTTTTCAAATAGTAGAGGCATTGGCTTACACTTCGTATAATCGGTCGTACGACGAGAATTAGCTATATCTTCCTTCTTCTTTTACTTCTTTTTTGCAATATCTTGTTTCGCACTTCTGCTTTTAAATTTCGCTACCCTTTATCACAGATATTATTTAATCTGTGCCTTTATGTTGATTAGTTTGTATTTTGAGGCGGTCTATAAAACTAGATTAAACTAAATGGAAAAATCAAAAAATATAAAAAAACGACTTATTACAGTTTTGCTTTGTTTTATTGAAAATGTCTTGATTTGAAACAGTAGGCGTAATCATATATTTATTAATGGTTATATTGTTACTTTCTTACCAAGCTCTGTGTAAAGAAAACACTTAAGGACCAGGACTCAGGAGCAGCTAATCAAATTTTATTTCTATACACACTGCCAACAGAACAAACTACTAAGTTTAATATTAAGACTAACACTATGCACACTAATATATTTAAACAGCTACCTATTCTGTCATTATTAATACATACATTTATGATTTATGTCGAAACTATCTTGAATGCTTGAACCACTATGGGCACTATGCAGAAGATGATCCTTATATGTGACAGAAACACCTTCTAGAATAATTGTCTCCCTTGCTTCCGTATGCGCCCCATGTTTTCTGCGACACTTTCAGCTGTTAGACCCAAACTAACCCAAATACTACGTTAGATTAAACCAAATGCACATAATGATTGATGATTACGCTCACCAAACATTTAAAGTATTTATTTAATAACGCAAAAAATCGCATTTTAAAGATTGATGTAAATCATTTTTCATCTGGACAGTACAGTGGTGAGGGCTCATAGGCCACTGCCTAGGTATCCGGCCCTACGAAGAAGTTCTGTCTATTTAAGTTTTTGGTAGCCTAAGGTAATTATTTGGTAAAGAAACTTGTGCATTCATACAACGCAGGTATCCGTTTTTAATAACGAAATAAATTAAATTCAAAATAGCAAAAAATATATCATTTCTAAAAGATTGCGGGAGAAAATTTTTGCTGGCTCAGCAAATATTTTTTAATACCTATTTGCATATAAAAACCTCAAATCTTTTTTAGGAGAGGAGAAGCAATTTCAAAATAATTGTTTCACTGATAAGTCGAGAGTCTTGAGCTTGACTTACTGTCACGGGTGGAAATTCTTTTTATTTTTTAGAAGTCATTATAGAATAACCATCTCTACTATTTCTCGATAAGGCCGAACCTAACTAGTTTCATGACAGCAGCAGGCAAATTGTCATTTAAGGTATTTAGATTAATGACAATCGGACAATTCTGATGTGTTACAGAATTTTCTGTTTATTAATCTAGAAGGATAGGAAAAACAGGAGAATAGGGTGCTCTTGATTTACGTAGTCAATTGTTTCTTCAGAGGCCAAAAAGTTTTTCTGGAGCTAGGAAGTAGCTCCCTGAAAGTACATTTCATTTAGTAATGAAATAGGTTGCATGTCGATTAAAACCTTCGGGCGTTGAGGGCAATTGTATATAGAAGGAAGTGGAATTCTACCAACGGCCGTAATGGCGATTATCCCATACTTTATAAGAAGCTATCCAGGAAGGTTTTGGTGAACCCCAGTTATGGGTAAGTTGTTTTAAGATGTTTGTGATTGTAAAATTCTAATTAGGTTCTCGAGCTGAGTTCAGCATTCGTTTAATGTTAATATTTCATATTAAGTTGTTTTGATGGACTAATTTCTGTTTTAGGGTTCTAGTTTTGGATTCCCCGTAGGGTAGTACAGAACCTTTGTTTTGGAACAGTACAAACTAGGCTACTTCTCAATTTTTTTTTGGAAGGCAGCTGAATATGTCGGATGACAGATTTAGGAAAATTTTCTAGCTGGTTCATTGACAGTGACAAGTCCGGGGACAGTTTTCTTAGAAATCCGAAGAGTTATATGGAAATTCTTTATCTGGTTTTCGGGACGTCCAAAGACAAAGATAAGTGAATTAATAGAATTTTAGCATCACCGTAAAGACCAATATTAATTATCAAAATTCAGTAAAATAACTAGTATTTTTAACAGCTTGAATAATTACCATAGTATTTTTATCGAATAACTCAAACACTAGGGTTTAGATAGTAACCATTTGTGAAGTGTAGCTATGCCGGCATAGTTCCATTAGTTTACTCTCTCGGGTACTAGATTTTTGAATATTTTCTAGTGCATTTTATAACCGAGGATCCATCTATCTATTTTCCTTCTTCTTTTCTTTTAGCGATAATATCAAAATCGTAACATAGCATTTGATTTGGCTTTTGTTAGGAACTTGCAACTTGGGCTTACGGAGAGGCTATTCTATCAGAGTTGAATTAACATAGAATAGTTTGTGTGGTAACGTCCGGTAAAGTTATCGCCGTCTAGGTTGCAGGGTTCGGGCAGAGCGATACGTTGAGGCTAACGTCCTAACATTACAATCTTTTATGACACATTTTTAAGTTCCAATCTAGACTGTCAATTTAACAAGAGGGTGTGTTTAGACATTATGAAATTTTTACTACGGGGTAGCTGGTTCTTTCGACCTAGGGAGTTTTTTTTATAAGGCTAGAGGAGCTTACTTTTCTTAAAATAAAAGTATTGGCCTCAATACTGATTTTATTTAAAAACAAAATGAGTTCAATATAGTATGTGAAAAATAATAACCTGTCGTATTCTACATTACCTGTGCTCTGTTATCAGACCAGTTCTAGATTCTCTCATTCTCCTCCGTAAGCCCAAGTTGCAAGTTCCTAACAAAAGCCAAACCAAATACTATGTTACGATTTTGATATTATCGCCAAAAGAAAAGAAAAAAAGAAAATAGAGAGATTCCTCGGTTATAAAATGCACTAAAAAATATTCAAAAATCTAGTACCCGAGAGAGTAAAGTAATGGAACTATGCCGGCGTAGCTACATTTCACAAATGGTTACTATCTAAACTATAGTGTTTGAGTTATTCGATAAAAATACTATGGTAATTATTCAAGCTGTTAAAAATACTAGTCATGATTTTGATAATTAATATTAGTCTTTACGGTGATAAAATTCTATTAATTCACTTATCTTTGTCTTTTGACGTCCCGAAAACAAAATAAAGAATTTCCATATAACTCTTCGGACTTCTAAGAAAACTGTCACTGTCAATGAAAATAAAAAGCATTTCCACCCGTAACATTACGTCTTGAAAAATATTCTGAGGCATGCTATTGGTTTTGTCTTCTTCAAATAACTCTAAAAGCTTATCAGATTAAGAAGAAAGTCTAAAATATTAATTTACTTATTACAAGAGAGGCCTAAAATATATAGTGCTAAATTAAATTCAGTTAAAGAGATTGCAGAAGAAAACTCAACTTACACGCTACTGGTTCTAAATTTCCATTTGCATGTGAGCATATATTAAACCTATGTTAAAATAAGACTAACATATTTTTTAAAAACCTTAATATTATTTTTTCGCTATCAAGATCGAGACAAAACCAAGATTCTTGGTTCGTTAGTCTTAGACTTGGTCTTGAAAAAACTGAGGCTAAATATTGGTTTTGTCGACATTTTCTTTATATCAGAATAATACTGGTCTTGAGTCTTGTCAAGCCCTAATTGAGATAATTTTTTGGCTCTCTCTGGCTCACACTAGCTACCGTAATGCTGGAAATATAATTATGGTTTATGCTAAAACTGTCTATTAACTTTGTATGCTCATTCGCAATTCACAGTAAACATGTGCAAAGTCTGACTCATGGATGCATTACGAAGAATTCGCTTGAGATAATGTTGTATTCACTAATGGTGATGTTTTATGGCCTATTCTATTATTACGCCCGCCCACGAATCATTATCTCTTCAGGTGTGTGTGTAATAGCAACAACTGATATGATTGATTTATATTGGTTCTTTGTTTTGTTTTATGACTGTAGTGCTGCATGTGACTGTATACTTTTTAATAGCGCTTTTTCCACGATAATTGGAAAAGCAGATATGCGATTTGAATGCTGTATTTTTTAACTGGCTAGCATGCGTTGATTGGTTTTTCCACCGTCCAACATATAGTAAGAGGGCGAACATTATTTAATTTATTTTGGACTTTCCTTATAAGAATTTTATTATAGGGTAGTACGACACATTACCTGATGATGTTTCGGCCAACACAAGATATGGTTTCAGTCGCACTACGAAAAATGTATCTTCATATAGATAATAATAATTAGATTTATTGCTTGGACTTATCTCAACTACTAATACTGCATATGCAATATGCTTTTTAGAGCATGACGTCTCCCCTATAGACTTCAGCGAAATCTTCAATATTTAGGAATTTCAATATACTAAAAAACTTTTCTATTCAGAAAGTTGAGAGTTTAGTTATTATCAATTATAAACAAAATAAAATCGTGGCATAGCGGAGTTATTTACCTGGTGCAAGTTGCCTTCAGCAGCACTGTCTTCAAAATACCAGAAAGCCATAGCGGGTAAACTATAATCAATTTCCCATATCTTTGCCGGCACAATGGACGACACTTCTCGATCTGTATGGACGTCATCAGACACTAAACAGCTTTTCCGATTGCCGTTTATTTTTAAAAGTTGCTCTTAAAATCGAGCAGGCCTTAGCCTTAGACCAACAACGTGGTTAAAGTGAAACACATTTCGTTGCATGAGGCCGAATTTTACCCCATTCTGGTTTTTAATAAAATTGCTTTGTGTTTGGCACTATTACAATTATTTTATATATTTGAAGCTATAGTGTAGTGTTTTTAGGAAAAAATCAACTTAAGCTTAATGGTGTTAATGAGCAATGTTAATGAGCAAAAATACCTTAAAACTAATATTTTTAAAAGACAGCGTGGAAGAGATTCTTATATTTTAAGGATTGAAATTTCACAAATATTTAAGCTATGTTCAGGACATAGATTTCTTCGACAATCAATTATGAATGGCTGTCTCTTCGATTGCGACTTTTTATACAGAAAGCACATACACGTCCCTTGTCTGTATAACAAAAATTCACATATAGAACAAAGAAGGTCTCTAGGAAACCGTTCGTTAGTGGATCTAATTTTTAAATGTTTCTCCACTAGTGCAATAAATGGTTGCATTTAGAGATAACAAATGAGTTCATCACAGCAGGATCTAACACATATATTTTCTCATCGTCATTTTTGAAGAGTAGGTCACCTGCTACGTCACAAGACGAAAACCTATTGTCCATGGATATATTTTTAATTGTTCCTCCAATAAGATCAGACAGTTTTAAAACGTATTCAGGTGGAATAAAGCCTTCATTTGAATTTTTTTTCAGTATAGGTTATTGAAGAGTATCTACATATAAAAAGTTTTGGCCTCGCACTTGATTGCTCTT
>MU190468.1:31472-42691 GCA_016904865.1 Pissodes strobi
AGGCTCGAGAAGTTGGACCATCTTGTCATTGTTCAAGGCAATGTACAACAAAACTGAACGGCCATCGAGAAACTATTTTTACAAAATTCTGGAACCTTGGGTCATTTGATATTCAAAATTCGTACTTATTTGGATGCATCAAAATTGTTAACAAAAAGCGACATTATCCCAAAAGGGCAGGGTCCAGCAGAAAATACAGTGTGGAATACTGTGTTAATGTCAACACAGAAGCCATAAAAATATGCAAATCAGAGTTCACGCCAGTTCACGGTCTTCACAAATCCCGTCGTAGAGTAAACAACATTGTATCTCAAGTAGCTTCAGGTAGTCCTTTGCCAAAAGTAGATGGTTGTGGAAAACATCACAATAAAGTAAACCGTATAAGTAACGAAGCTATTCAACATGTTAAGGAGCATATTAACCTCATTCCAAAATATCAGAATCACTATAGTCGAGCTCAGAATTTGGGAGAAACCTATTTAAATAGCGATATGTCCATTACACGTTTGTATGAAGAGTTTTATGTTCCCTGGTGTAAAAGTATGGGCATACCGCCTGTTTCTGGAGCTGCATATAGGAAGATCTTTTGTACTGATTTTAATATAGGTTTTAAGATGCCGAAATCAGACACCTGCAAAACATGTGTAGAAACATTGATCAAAATTGAAGCAGCAAAAACTGAAAGGAATGACGAACTAGTAGCTTCTTTGACAACAAACTTAAATCTCCATAAAGCGAGAGCAAAAGCAATGCAGGACCTGTTGAAAACCGAAACTGCTGATGCAAAAATCAATAACAAAAAAATTAGTTCTAACATTTGATTTACAACAGGCCTTACCGATCCCAAAACTCACAACTGGGGTTGCCTTTTATTGCAGAAAGGACATGAAATTTAAAATAATTACCCACCATTTCTTGGTTAGCGGCCACACACATTTGCCATCAGATAGAGACTTCGCACTCATAGAAATACATCATCGGAAATATGCCCCATTAATATATTCCCCATCAGACTGGCATGACGAGAAGTTGCAGAACGAGAAAGAGGCGGTGAACAAGGCCTAAAAATTAAGTATTTACAAGGTGTTCCTAAAATAGTGACTTTAAACCAATAGGGTCGCCCTCGTGCAGAAAAAACGAACTACTCATTTACTGTCAGAATACTCGAGGTTGCAATACTAAAATTGATTCAATCTATAATACAGTGGCGGATTGTTTTTATGACATATTGGCATTAACCGAAACTTGGTTACAGGATTGTGTGTCTAGCTCAGAACTCTTTCCAAACGCATACTGCGTCTATCGTGCTGATAGAAATCTTCAAACTCATGGCTGCTCCACTGGCGGGGGTGTTCTTTTAGCTATTAAGAATGAACTCAATTCTACACCAATCAGACTCTTGGAATTAAGTCAGCAATTTCCATTAATTGACATTGTGGGTTGCAAAGTGAGTTTGTCGGATTATTGTTTTGTTACTGTTCTTGCATTATACATACCGCCCTCAATAACAACCGCATACTATGAACAATTTATTGAAACCTTAGCTTTGCATAATTGTACTCAAAATAAAAATTTAATAATATTAGGCGATTTCAACGCGCCAAACTTGAACATAAATCCAAATGATGTTAAATGCAACTTATTGAGCAATTTTTCTACTATGTTCGACTTACAGCAATTTAATAAAATAAGAAACATTAATGGCCGTACATTGGATTTAATATACTCTAACATGGAGTGCGACGTTATTGAGGACGACTCAGCGGTGTCAAGGGTGGACAGTCATCATCCGCCATTGCGCATAACGGTAAGGGGTGGCGTTGGGCATTACAGGCAGTTTGAGCTTTGCAAGAGCGCCACCGGGTCCTTTAATTTTAGAAAAGCAAACTTTCCATTACTGTATAGCAAAATTTTAAACACAGATTGGTCGCACGTCTATGAGTGCTCCGATGTAAATGTGGCTTGTGAGACTTTTTACAACATTCTCAGTGGTATTTTTGAGACCTCCGTTCCCTACAAGCTGAGTAGGAAAAGAAGGTATCCCTCTTGGTATAGCAAGAATATCATTAGTCTAATTAAAAAAAAAGAAAAGGCCTATAAAAAGTATCGCATACACAAGACTAACTATTTTCACGACATTTTCAGGGAAATCAGGAGAAACTTAAAAACTGAAATAGATGGTGCGTACAGAGAGTACATACATAAAATTGAGGACAATATATGTAGGGACAGTTCTGAATTTTGGTCTTTTATGCAGGCAAAGCGGAGATTTTCGAGAATACCGGGAATATTAAGGGATGGTGAGCTGGAGCATTCGACGCCTCAAGCTATAGTCAACGCCTTTTCTGGTTTTTTTGAGAGTGTTTTCGTTGAGTCTAACCCCTTATTTGAGCATAAATCAAATATTACCTCAAATGAAACCGTAAACGTTCATAAAGTGAGCGAAAGCGATATAATTTTTGCTTCTAAAAAGCTCAAAAATAAACTGACAGCCGGTATCGATCAGATTCCTAGTTTTGTGGTGAAGGACTGTATTGGGGCCTTTGCTGCGCCTCTGTGTTTCTTGTTTAATCTGTCAGTTAACTCTGGCATTTTTCCGACCTGTTGGAAGTTGGCACGCGTCACACCGATATTCAAAAAAGGGGATAGATCTGACTTACAAAACTATAGGCCAATATATATTTTGTGTAACTTTTCTAAACTATTCGAAATATGCCTCTATAGTCAAATTTACCCTCAACTTAAATCCTTTATTTCTATCGACCAACATGGTTTTATGGAAAAGAGGTCATGCGTTACCAATCTGGGTTGCTTAGCTCAATTTATATGTTCAATTTTATATAATCAGGGCCAAGTCGATGTAATTTATACGGATTTTCAGAAAGCGTTCCATCAGATTGATTTGTACATACTTATGCTAAAATTAGAAAAATTGGGGTTGGCTAGAAAATTGCTTAGTTTACTTGAGTCATATCTCTTAGAGAGGCGACAGTTCGTCGAAATCGAAGGCTTTAAATCTTTTGAGTATATGGTTGGGTCAGGGGTTCCCCAAGGTTCAAACCTGGGCCCTTTGCTCTTTTTATTATTCATAAATGACTTGGCAGACTGCCTGTCGTGTCACAAGCTTTTTTTTGCTGATGACCTAAAAATGTATTGTCACATTTCGTCCATCTCTGACTGTGAATACCTTCAGAATGGATTGGATCTCCTGGCTACATGGTGCGATAACAATAGACTTAGTCTTAATGTATCCAAATGCTTTGTAGTTTCATACTCGAGAAAAAAATCTATTTTAAAATATAATTATGCAATAAAATCTCAAGAGCTAATTAGATGCAGCACTATAAAGGATCTTGGTGTAACCTTTGACGAACTATTTAATTTTAATACTCATTTGCTAAATACAATATTGTCTGCATCGAGATCATTGGGCTTTATCTTAAGAAACTGTAGAGCATTTGAAAGCCAAAGGGCATTACGGGTGTCGTTTTCTTCATTTGTGAGATCCAAATTAGAATATGCAGTAATTGTCTGGCACCCAATATATCTAGCTTATATCAATGGCTTGGAATCTATCCAAAGAAAATTTGTCAAATATTTGGCTTTTAAGCAGGATGGCGTATATCCAGCAAGAGGAACTTCACAAAAGTTGCTTCTGGATCGTTTCAATATGGTGTGTTTGAACGATCGCAGGGAAATAATAGCAATACAGTTTTTACATAAATTATTGCATAATAAAGTTGACTGCATTGGTTTGCTTAATCAGCTAGCGATATGTGTTCCTAGGGTTAGTTCAAGAAATTCCTGCATATTTTACTGTGATCGGCCCAACAACAATATACTGACTAGATCTCCTTTGTATTTCATGTGCAAAACGCTAAATAATAGTGGTCGTGACATCGACATATTTTCAGATTCTATGGTGACTATTAGAACTAAACTTTTGTCGATTCGTGATGACTGATTTTTTGAACCGATGGGTTGTTTATTTGAAACATGTTTGTTTATATTTCTGGCAGGTACAAATTTAGATATAATTCCTATTATTTTAAAATTTTTAATAATTTTTTATAATTTTTACTGTTTTTATAATTATATTTCCTGTAAGTGGGTGACTGTTTGAAATAAAGAGCTATTTATTTATTTATTTATTTATTTATTTATTTATTTGTGACATTATTGAAAAATCAAACAAAATAAACCCTTTTGAGGTCATAATAATGAAACAAAATGACTTTAAGGATATTGGGACACTGCAACAGAATGTTAAAAGAGTGTCTAAAACTGACGAAAGTAACAAGCTTGATTTTTCAGGAGTCTTTTCATTTATGTTTAACAGCAATACTCCCAATGTTTGTTTTGTAAAGTATTCTGTTAACGATGTGTACCAGGAAGTTAATGTATCAAAAAAAGGAAGGCCAGCACTTCTAAGACTAGAATCGTTACCATTTAAATACAAAGAACCTGTCAAAATTTCGAAGAAAAAGATGGATAACATAAAAACTTTACTGCCATTTATACCACCTGTATACCATGGATATTATGAATCACTTGATCCTGATGCAAATGCAAAAGATGATGAAGCAGAGTTGCTAGAGTAGCATAATTTACTCGTAGTTTTACTTGGAAAAAGTGTTTTCTATTATTGGCATAAAATGACAAGCCACATAAAAAATGTTAATTTTGTGTTTTTTTAAATAAAAGCTAGGTTTGTGTTTATTTACAGTTAACATTATTAAGTAGTCCGTACTTGTTCAGTCTAGCAAAGTCAACGGTTTCTTTATGGTAATTGCAATCAGGCAAGGAAATTGCTGCCTTCTTATTAATAATTTCTACCATGGCCATGGATTTTAAACTAATGCTAACATCGTCTAAGTCTTCCCAACAATTCATGTGGAAATAAATCTGCACAAATAACTTTCTGAAGGCACTTTGAAATTGTATTGGTGTAGGATATATGCAATTGACTCCCTGTTGCGTTACACTTCCAAAGAAATTTTCTTAACAATCAGTCTTCTGGTTTTAAGATATTTATACCTACAGTATAAAAGTGTTTGCCATAAATTGAGAAGACCTCTTATTGTAATAGACCAACATTTAATAGTATTGACCATTTTTGTTTAATACCTTTAAATTTGGCAAAAGATCCAAAGCTTCGGTTAAAAATTCTAACTATGAATCAGATCCGTCAAATACATTCTTAAATTTATAAGGATTATTAATGATAGGGAGTTCAAGATATCAAACAGATTATTAAATTTTCCTACAATTTAAATTGTTGCAAAAGCTTCATTTAGAAGTGCACCCAAACTCATGTATGTATTCATACCACTGGCAATTGAGTGGCTCAAAAGTTAAGCGGCATAACTCACTCATTTTTTCAAAAGTTGTGGGATTAAGGTGAGAATTAGTTAGTTTGGGTGCACACCTGTAGAATTGCTTTTTATCGAAATTACAGAAACACTTAATAAATGACCAAGACGTTTTTCTACCCTGAAAACAAAATGTGGGCTGCCTTAAGTTACTGCGGGTAGCGTAATTAAATGACATGGGTCAAAAATATAGAACATATCCTCATGTCCTACTTGAAACTCTGTATTTTTAGGTGTAATTCCTAGACATTTAGTCAAATCAATAAAATTCGAGCCAATGTCACTTGCTATGCCTTCCACTTTTAAATATATATACTTTACATTTAAAATACAATCTTCTAAAATAGTACGAGGTTTATCAACCTTTAGTTGACTACAATCGATACAAAGGATGCAGTGTTTATCCTTATCAGTCATTGTCTTCATTTTGATTTCAAGAGCCTTATATACAGATTTATTGTGTAGTCCTGGTTGACAGGGCAGCATATCAGCATATATAGTTGGGGAAAGGTGAGAAGGTAGAACACAATTATCTTTTCTTACGTTCATTGGTTGAATATCGTCCAAATTCACCAATTTTGTTTCTTCATCTTTTGAAATACTAGGAGCTGAAAGTGATAATGAGAATGAAGAGAGAATAGAAGGGTAAGGCTATTTAATTGCAGCCAAGCAATATCCTGTTAGACCCAATAAATTGTCTGACAAATATCAATTAGTACAACTCGGATAAAAACTAAAACTACATGGGTACATGACCCACAAAAGTCATAAAACCGGTAGTGTTTCTAGTACATATTGTTTATTGAATTATTGTGATTATAGGATGAGGTAAAATATCTGAATTTTGAGTACCTATCAGGGTAATTCCTGTTTTGTAACTCACTTGTAAATAATAAATTCAACCAATAAAATTTTTATACTCGTGGAATTCAAAATTGTGTTGCTAAATTCAGTCATAATGATTAGACAAACGAAATAGCTGTAGTAGTTTGTACCATTAGAAACAATACTGATACTTTAATATCTTTATGTCTATGATAATTGCTATAAAGATTTACCTGCAAAGATCTTGATTTCTTTGGTGGTTCTTGAGATGAATCTTGACTAGTCTCAAATACCCGTTGTAGATATTGACCAAATATTGTAGGAATTGCATCAGGTACCAGGTGCTTTCTTGCACAGGTTATCTTAGAAAAATACTTTTCCTCAAAGTGAACTTCGCATAGCCTATACGCCATCATCTGTTTAACTGGTTTATCCAGTATATCACTTTGATAGAAGCGTCTGTCCAGACTTTGGCACTGAAAAAAATCTCATTAGATCTACCTATAATAACTGTAATTTATAAAACTTAAAAAAAATATTTTTACACAAGTTTTAATTTGTAATTAAAATACAGGGGGCAGATATTTTAAGCCTGTCATTATACTCAGTAAATGAAGCATTTATAACGAGGCATGCCAACTAACTTCTGCAAGTGATGTCTTACAATTCGCAATCAAATTGTAAGTGGATTTGAATCTACACATTTGGCAAAACTAGAGTACCTAGAGCAAAACCTCCAAATATTAAGTGTGATGTAATTTTGTTATAAGTTAATCGATATAAACTCGTCTATGAATATCATATTACCTGTTCTTCTCTGATACGTCATTTACTAAATCCTTGAAATAATGCAATACTTCTATCTGTAAAGGTATACCGGAATACATCAACACAATATGTGTGTTATTATTTATTAATGATAATATTCTGTTGCGAATCTAGGTATATACCAAGTAGGTATCCAGAGGACCAGAGGTGTCTCTTGAAAGTGTTTACATCTGTGGTTCAATCGCACTATAGACACGTTACGCTACTTATTTAACCGAGAAACTCATTACATTACACAAACCGAACCGCCCTTCCATAGAGAATACATTACATCGCCCTTCTATATTTCCTTTTCCGCGGAATCGAAAATGGTTGGTTAGGTCAGGTTAGGCTCTCTTCTTTTTTTACGTTACTATGAAAAATATTAGGCCTACTAAACATAAAACCCAGGCCCTACAACAAATAACTTCTACAAACTAATACAGGCCGGAATAATTTCATTCTTTTACAATAGAATTATTTTACTGGAAATTGTCAAAGACATGTGAGAACAGCATGTGAGAACAGCATAACAAATTTTATAGGAGCATACTCTAATTAAGAGAGATTATTTTTAAGTACATATACGGGTGCATTATTATTCTACTTTTGAAAATTTTTGCTCAATTGCACTTTTTCACCACTACTACTCCTGTATCAATATTTATCTATCCTTCAAGAGTAATCATTCAATAATTAATTTAAATTTCAATTTAAAAAAACAACCATTGCATTGTGTTAGTAGGTATGTGCTTACCGGTCATAATCTTTAGACTATAGGAAATGTGAAGAAAGATTTTCCATCTACAGACCTAGTTGAACAGGCACGATATGCACAAGTAAAACCCGGCATGATTATAAACTTATTCAGTTTTAAAATTTAGAAATTACGACACAATTAAACATTAAAACGCACTTATCAGAATTCGTAACTGACGCATCCGTAACTGACGCGCAACAACAAAAGTCAGTTTGACGGAAATCCACCCTATTTCACCCATGCGCAGAAAAATTTGGTCCCCCCGCTGTCGCTACTCGTTGGTTTGTTATACTCTGATATAAACACTGATCGTAATGTTACTAGGCAATATAATACCAATATACAGGGTGTTTCAAAAAACAACGCTCGGCCAGAGACTCATCATCCAAAAATAAGAAAAAAAGTTGATATAAACGTAGGTCCGGAAATGCTTAGTTTTCAAGATACAGGGTGTTGAACATTTTAAAAAAAAATCGGCTTTTTTAAAATATCTTAAATATCCTTTGTCCGATTTTGTTGAAATTTGGCAGCTTTATTTACAGTGATAAGGGGTTAATTTTTCTTTAACTAGATTAAAATTATCAAGTCCAGTGGCGTCCTCGAAGGCACCTTGTCGAATGTTTTTGTCGAAAAAAATGTACGCCACTGTCTTTTTTGCAATTTTTATATTTTTTTAAGATTAAGCCACTAAAAATATTTTTTTTTGTCTCTTGAGTTGTTTTCATATCTTATCTCGTTTTCGAAAGAAAAAATAAAAAGCATATTACACTCCAGTGGAGTTAAGTCCCGTCGTGGAACAAAATGACCTAAAGCTAATTTTTTGGGAATATGTAGAATTTGTTGTCTAGATATACAGACTAAAAGTCCACACCCCTCCAAGGGTGCAAAGAGTCCCAAAACCACCCCAATAGGTACATTTTTTGCTTATGAGGCAAATATCTCGGGCACGACTGATTTTTGAGAAAAAAATGCTAGATACCATAATTAAAGCCAATAAAATTTCCTACAAACTGATATATACATAAGTATAATTTGATCGATCCAGTGGCGTGCAGTAAAGTCTAAACTCGTTAATTATTTTTTAATTTCCAAAAAGCATGTCTCCCTTAGTGTAAATAGTCTTAGAATGTCTTTTAAAACAACCAAACTTGAAAGGTATGTTAAATGGGTGTAAAAAGTTTAAAAAACTGTCAAAATAGATTAAGTCAGTGGCGTGCCATATGTATGTATCGTGAATAACTAGTAATATAATTATAAACATTTTCCTTTTAGAACAACAAATATTGTTCAAATTACATAAAACAAATACTTAAAATTAAAAACTTCAGGTTCTGCCAGTGGCGTTCAACAAAGTCTAGAGTTCTTGGCCTGTTATGGACTTGCATAGCACGGACTGTTATGAATGACTTGAAATTCTGAAACTTAGAAGGATTGTACGTCAAATACTGTTTTGTATTTTAAAAATAATGTACGAAACAGAATGTACAACATAATATATAATAGGAAAAAGCACTTACAATCAAAATATAAGTCCACACAGCATTTATGGGAAATCGTCTGCGTCATCCTTGTTTTCAGCGGGTTGCCTTAAGTTGCTGCAAGACTGTCCCTGGCATTGTCCACATAAACTCGAGCAGTTTAGCCCGAACTTTCTACAGCTACAAAGCTTCACACAATCAGCCTGACAATTGCAGAATGTCATTTTGAGAATGAATTCCGGAGCTATTGGTTTATTAACCGTAGTTGGTAAAAGAAGTTCTCCCTGTTTCCTCCATCCCCAAGACGTAGGCTCTAACTCATTTCCCAGCCATTGCTGAACTTGATGGTACGCTCGTAAACTATGCTGAGAGGCAGCATCTGAAGTTGGAAGAGGTAAGGAAGTTAACGAGATGTTCGTATTTAAGGTCTACCTCGATGTATTGTTGTGGAACTTAAAAAAACGAAGCTCATTTAGCATTTTGACTGTCTTCCCTGCCCCATAAAGAGCTAAGAGAATTTTTTCTCCGGCAGTGGTGATGCCATTTCTCCCTGCGTTGGAATTTAGGAAAAGGATTACATTATCCTGTAAGTTCGGTCGATTTTTTAGAAGTCTATATGTGGACAATTTACCTTTTTCATAAATTGCGGAGGTAGAATCGCAACCAGAAACTGCATGGCAAAGTAAAATAGGTGCGTCATAATAAGGCCTATCTTATTCAGTAGTTCACTTATGGTAGTTGTTTTGTTAGGGCGCTGTCGGGCTTCAACATATAAACATTATCCATTTTAACTTTAAATAAGAGTAACACCATTAAATCAGTGTCTTCACCAATCAATGTCACCGATTTCCCTATATTTATTTTTTCAAGGACTGTTTCTCCCATCTCCCATCAATGTATCTGCATCGCCTGAAAAACTTGAATACCAGCTGTTTTTAGATGTTGACTAACCTTTGAAATAAATAGTTTTTTATTGTTTTTATTGGGGAAAAACTGGGACTGATGAATGGTTGCTATAATATCATCAGAAAATAATGTGTCAGAGCAAGTGTTTCTTTCATATCGGCGTAACTGTTCTTGCATTTTCGTAGAAGTGGTTTTATTGTATCCATCAAAGACCACCATGCATTTTTGTCCATAATGATAACAGACATAATTAACATATTGGCTGTATATGAGTTATATGACCTTGTAAGTATCATCCATCAATTACAAAGAAGGTATCTTCGGGAATGGTATATGATGGAATACATTTTTTATCCAATAATTCAAGCAGTGCAGATTTCTTAGTTTTTTGGAAGATCCTATTATCAAAAAGAGATTGAGAGTATGGTGCCAACTCATAGCTAAAACACTCTTTCAAATCATCTTGAGACTTATAAGTACAAATAATTCTATTGAAGAGTTGACTTCTGGCAGAGATTGATTATAAATCTTTACCGTTTTGTGGATAAAAGATAAATTTTTTACTTTACTTGTGTTTTTCAGTTTCCGTCATTAAAATTTTGACCAACAATACCTTTTAAAATAGATTCACCTACTTCACGAGCTGAATCGCTGTTTATTTGTTTTGTGGCAAGAATTCCCGATGCTAGTGACATCAATTCAGGTACATCCCTATTAAATGGAGAGTTACTGTTTGTCCATTCCAGAAGCTTCTTAAGATCAGTTTTATCTCGCTGCTCTCTATCTTCCCGTATCTCAATGTGCTGCTCAGAGTAAGTAGATTTTATTCCAGAAAAAATCTCTACAACATCAGACACTTTTGTACATTCAGGCATAGGAGAAACCCATTTCGCTAAGATACTTTCAGTTAGTCCTCGACTTCGTGTCAACCCTCCTTCTGCCTTTAAAGATCTCATTAGTACCTGTTCTATGGTTATATTAGTCCAAATGCCGGACCAGAATTTATTTGTTGTCTGCCTGATAATGAAAAACTTTCGAAAACTTTCATATTCGCTTTGATATAAGGTGACT
>JAEQML010052357.1:0-42690 GCA_016904865.1 Pissodes strobi
CCCCGTGAAATTTTCTGAAAAAATTTTTGACAAAAAAAATCCGTTTTTAAGACGGAAACGATTAAAGTGGTCCATGTACATGTTGTTAACGTAAAAATAAATTTTCCGAATTGATATACAGGGTGTTAAAAAAATTATTTAAAAAAAAAAATGCCCTTTTTTCCATAAAAAAAGCCAATATATATATTTTTATAGTTCGACTACTCACATACGAGGTAAAGAGCATCGAAATACACTTTTTTAGTGCTATGTATTTTTCCCGTATCAATGCTAGTTTTCGAGTAAAGACCGTTCTCGAATTTAAACGGCCGTTCCTTTTTTTTGAATTGTGACCGTTTTAGAACTCGTAGCTCGTTTTCAATGCGAAAATCGGACTCGGCGCATCCCAAAACCCCCCTATAAGATATGCGAAATAAAAAATAGCACCCACCTACGAAATTCCCCATATCGTACCTAAATCTAAAGAAAAAAGCTAGATTTTGAGACAAAAATAACATTTTATCGAATAACTGCCTTATTTGAAGTCGTATCGAAAAATGTTATAGAAACTTTTCGATAGACCTTGAGACGGCGCAGATAATGGCGCAAACCGATTTCGGATATCTCTTTTCGTTTTCGTAAAAAATGGAAAAATATAAAAAACACGTTTGGTCAATTTAAAAAAAAACGAAACGTCGTGCAATCAAACTGGATACAGCATATTATAGTACCCGACGAGACCCATCTTTTTCCCATTTAAAGTTTCCTTCTAACTATTACCGTTTTCGAATTATAGCCGATTTAATGAAAATCTCGCATTTTTTAAGGTATACCCCTGTGAAATTTTCGGAAAAAAATTTTGACAAAAAATAATTCGTTTTTATGACGGAAACGATTAAAGTGGTTCATGTAGATGTCGTTAACGTAAAAATCAAATTTCCGAATGCATATACAGGGTGTGTAAAATTTTTTTTTTTCAAAAAAATTGCCTTTTTTTAATAAAAAAAGGCAATATATGAAATTTTTTAGTTTGACTACCCACATACGGGCTAAAAATCGTCAAAATACACATTTTTAGTGGTATATATTTTTGCCGTATCAATAGTAGTTTTCGAGCTACGACCGTTCTCGAATTCTCGAATTTAAACGGCCATTTTCTCGAAAACTAAGAATATTGTCTTTTTTTCGTAAAGAACCTTTTTTGTAGGCCCCGAAGTCCTCTACCTATATGCCGAATTTGAAGTCGATCGGAAAAAAAAAGTCGATAGGCTCCACCGATAGGTTCCAGATAGGTTCCGGCTCCTATAGGACAAAATGAAGGTTAGGTCGATATAAAAATACGGTTTTTTCCGTTTGACGATATTCTTCTTTTTTCTACTCCAATCTACTCGTTAAAAAACGTGTTAAGCGATTTCCCCCCCTCCTCGATAAAATTTCGAAAAAACGGGAACGTAGGGGGGTGTAGAATAGTCGAGAACCTATGTCATTGGGCCCTGCTAGCAGGGCCTGATTTCGTCAGAATTTCGATCCGAGCTACCGTTAAGCCAGAAATTGCGAAAAACTGCGCGATTTACATGGGGCCCCCCTAAAGACCCCCAAAACTCCCCCTTAAAAGCGAGCCCCGGCACCCCCGATTTAATTTCAGTTAGCCCATCACGTTGTACATCTACCATGAAAATATAGACCCTGTAGGTCATCTCCTTATACCGGAGCCTACCGGATAAAAAACGCGCGGCCCTCCTGGGAGCCTATTTGCCGGCCGATTTAGGTGCCGATCTGGGGTTATTTTTCGAGGGACGAAACCAAACGACCGAAGTAAAAAAATTTTTTATATCGAACAATTTTAAAAAAATTTGTCTCCTACCGCGGAACCTATTAGAGATAGGTTCTCGCCGAGGTCGGATTCGAGTTGGGCATCGTCAAAAACCCCCCTAACCCGAATTTCAACCTTCCAGGTCAAAGGGCACCAAGAACCCCTATTTAGGAGCCCCTAGGAGACCTAGCGATCTAAAATTTTAGGTGGGGGTTCGGACCGATGCCCTTCACCACCCTGCCGAATACGAACATGTTTGGTCGAAATTTAGGTCAAAAAGGGCCAGTAGGAGCCGGATTTCCGGTAGGCTCCAAAAGAGGCAAAAAACCGTCTCCTAAATATAAAATGACCTACGAAAGCGTTTTTCTCCAAATTAATATTTAGGGGTCCAAAACGACGATTTTCCACTTTCAAAACCGATGGGGCGAGCGTTCTCCTAATAGGAGCCTCAGATCGAAAATCGCGTAGAATACTTTTTTTTAAGTCTAATACGTGCGGGGGACAATTTGAGGGTCTCGTTTCGACATTTTTTTTTTTTCGACCTCATCCGGCTCCTACCGCGGAACCTATCGCACGTAGGTTCCCGCTCGGGTCAAATTCGGACTCAGCGTCACCAAAAACCCCCCTAACCCAAATTTCATCCATTTATCTCGACGGGTTCGTAGGGCCCCTGAAATACGTGCCCCTAGGGGCCCAAAATTTTTTTACGTTTAAATGGTCCCCTTTTGACCTACCACACCGACTTTCGACGTTTTTCACCTAAAAAATCGAATTTTTTTTTTTACGGGGCCTCCCCCCTAGGGGCTACATTTTTTTTAAGTCCATATTCGTTTTCCCCGACCTCGAAAACCCCCGGGACCCTATTTTCGCCTAAATCTGAGCTGCCTCTTGTTCGGTCTAGTCCCTGCTCACGTTCCCCATTGACGGGTAATGCAAGTGTTATGACAGGTACCACATTGGGGAAATCGTTGTAAAAACACGTAGGCATTAGAAATGCACAAGTTATAATTTAAAATGCAAGTGTATAACGATAGTACCACATTGGTAAAGACACATAGGCATTTAATTATAAGAGGAATTAAAGAGTTATAGTATTGAGAGTACGAGAATTATAATATTGAATTAAAATAAAGGAGAAGCTAGAAAGCAAATACAGGCCATATAGGGAATGTTGTAGCCAACTGTCACAGAAAAGTACCTTACAGGGAAGGTCATAACATTTGGGCAACATGACGACCTAGGAGATGAAATTGAAATCCACATAGGGATACATATGCATAGATGTATATATAAGGTTATAAGGAAAAGTAGACAGTATATGAGAAGATAGTAAACTAGAATAGTAATAGAAACAGAGGAAAATAAGGTAAAAGTTAAAGATGAGTCGGGTTTGTTGTGCTCCGCACCGTCGGTTTTTTTGTTTTGTTTTGTTTGAATTTCGTGACCAGTCACCCAATACGCGTCAATTCTTGTGTTTGCTTTCGTTCGTATTTTTATTTATTTATTTCTTTTTTTTCTTTCTTTTCTACTTACGATTCAAGAAAATGTCTATGTACAAGTGCGACAATTGCCTTAAAGAATTTCCCGATAAGGACAAATATAACAAACTGCGCTGCAGTGGTGAATGTCGCAGATATTTCTGTATGCAGTGTACGGGCCTTGACAAAGTCACTACCAAGACCTTGCTGCTGGAGAAATTTAACCACCTACGTTTCTTTTGTGCCCTGTGTGACTCTCCAAATTTGAGATATCTCAACGACAAAATTTCCAACTTATTAAAAAATCAGGTTCCTCAGGAGATATTTGACTCGCTGGCTGACCGTGTGAGTAAATTATCAAACAGTGTACCGATTATTTCTGAGATGTATGATATTTTATTGAATAACGAATCTAAATGCAACCTTTTGGAGAAGAAAATAGACGATATTCACAAAATGTCGGAGGTGTTCTCCATTTGTAACCCTCATTCTCTGTTGAAATCGGTAAGGGAAGTGGAACAGAATGTCTTTACTATTTCCCAAATTCTACTCAACAATACAGAGGAAACCATCAAGATCCAGGTGCAAGATTCCGCGTCCGCTGATATTAAGAAAGGTATTGACAACTTGAAAAGTAGCCTTGCAAATGTTGGTTAGGGACTTAAATTCTAAAATTGCTAACCCAAAACAACATAGTGCTCTATCTACGATGACACGCTTTACTTCTACGTCGTGCTCCACCCAAACTACGTCAACCGCATTTGTTTCATCTTCCACTCAAACGGAACTGCCTACTGAAGTTTCCTCAATCCCAGACGATTCCAACTCCGCAATTTATAGAAGTGCCCAAAGATGGCACTATGTGATCGTAGAACACCTCCCGGCAGGATTTACTTCAAATAATAGCGTGCACTATGTGAAGAAAAAGTTGAAAACATCGGAATTTATTCGATGCTATAACCTGGTCAGTCAGTGCAATGACTCCATAGGATCTACAGTTAAAATAGGGACCCTATCAAGAAAGTCCGCTGAGAATTTGTTCGGCATCAATATCTGGCCACCCGGGGCTCAAGTTAGATGGTCATCGGAATCTGAAATCCCTCAGAAAACTACAAAACTAAAACAAACTACAGAGCTCTATCTAACTCCCTCCACCAAGGCGAAAGTGACTAGCAGTCCGACCTCTGGCACTCTGCGGGACTTTCCCTCTCCAGTCAGTGAAGCTAACGCGCACAAGGTAACTACAGTAACTTCTGACAAACAAGCTATCGCTGCCTGCAAAACTAATGCCCTTGTGAGCGAGGTCAAAATTAAACTGTCTAAGGAATCATCCCATAAACCATCCTTCTCTCTGGACCCGCTGACTCCCCCAACAGTTAAATTAACACAGGCCGCCAGTAAGTCTAACGACTCTAGTAATCGTTTCCTTATGGCAAGGCTAAGGGAACCTGCCATCTTCAGAGCCATTAGGTTGTACCTTGCCTATTTGTATGACCAACCTGCCTCGGTATGCTATGAGGGATTTACCAACATAAGCATCAAATTATTCCTAGCATCTGAAGGACTGCCAATCCAGGATGACATTTTACGTAAGGTCTACCACGACTTTCATGCCGCATATGGGTTTAAACACACTGAAGTGGAAGAAGATCTTTGTTCCTACAGATCCCATGTTGTTTCCGAGAGGACGATTCAGCTTCAGAAGTCCAGAGAGGGTCACCAAAAATGCTTCTCCAGCGGCTCCCCGAAGAAAAATTTTTAAGCAGCTTGACGTGTCCTGAGCGACTAGATTCCACTAATCCTGACGCCAGGCTTGGTATGGTTCTTATTAATGTTGCCTCATTGCGAAATAAGACTGATGAATTGTTTTTGTTTTTGGAGGAATCAGGGTTCTCCCAACTAGTTGCAATTACAGAGCACTGGCTGAGTGAGACAGAACCGCTTTATGTTGAAAAGTACTCCAGAATAGCCAGATATAATCGGAAAAACTCGGCTCATGGGGGAACACTGATTCTTTCCTTGAGTGAGGACTTTTTACCTGTAACTAAATTTGATCATCTCCAATCGGATAACTACTTTGAATTTTCCATTGTATACAATAAGAACCTTGATTTACACGTAATTTGTATATATAGAGCGCCAAATTCCGATGTGCAATTGTTCTTTGATAACCTGCTAAGCTTGTTAGATGGTCTGCCGGTGAAAGGCAAGAAAATTTTGTGCGGTGATTTAAATATTGACTACGCTACCGCTTGTGCTGCCCAAAAATCATTAATTTCAATTTTTGACTCTTTTGGTCTTTCAATGCATGTAACCTCACCAACTCGGATTTCTAACAATTCCTCTTCTATCCTTGACTATGTAGCGTCCGACTTTCCTTCAACTGATGTCCAATCGACAGTAACTAGCGCGGGTCTCTCAGATCATGAGGCAGTAATCTCCAAATTCAATACTTCTTATAGGCCCTCAAAAAAAACTCGCCACCTAAGTAGAATCTTCTCAGCCTCCAATTTTTCATCCTTTCGTAACCTTTGCCTAAAGACCAAATGGAATTTTGAATCAGGTAAACTTGATTCTCACTTTAGTGGTTTCTTAAATAAAATTATAAATGCATTCAATAAAGCCTTCCCGCTTAAATCCATTAAACCTAAACATCACAAACCATGGACTACGAAAGGCTTACGCATATCTGCAAAAAATATGCGTTCCCTCTCATACATAAAAAAATTCACTAACTCCACTCAAGTTCTTGAATTCATTTCGAATTATAGGAAGATCTACCTAAAACTTATCAAGACAGCAAAGAAACTATATTATCAAAATCGTTTATCAACTGCTAAAAACGTATCCAAGGAGGCCTAGTCCATTATTAACGATCTTAGAGGCAAAACAAATTCCGCGAATCAGAGCATGCCAAAACCAAATGATTTGAACGAATATTTTGTCAACGTGAGCAAAAATGTTACCTCTGGTATTTCTCCTTCTCTCGACCCTCTCTCGTTTCTTCCTCCTTCTAAAAAAGTCGCTGATAGTTTTTTCATAAGCCCTGTGACCAGCCTTGAACTTCTTCAGGTAATGGGCAGCATAAAGAGTAAATCAGCTTGTAGCACTGATAATCTGTCAATTAAAATTTTCTTGAACCTCCCACTTCCAATTCTGGATGTCCTAGCTTCCTTAATTAATGCGTCCTTCACGAAAGGCGTTTTTCCCGAATGCCTCAAAACTGCGATAATTATTCCTCTTCATAAGGCAGGTGAAAAGGATGTCTTATGCAATTATCGTCCAATTGCTCTGTTGCCTGTACTCTCTAAAATCATTGAAAAGTTATTAAAAAATCGCCTCATGCCATTTCTCCTTAGACATGGCATACTGTCCCCGGAACAGTTCGGATTTTTACCAAACAAGTGTACAAATGACGCCATGTTCTCGTTGCTTCACGATGTCTACTCATCCCTTAACAACAATCTCCCTACTGCTACAGTATTCTGTGATTACGCTAAAGCGTTTGACTGTGTGTGTCATGACATCTTGTTAAGAAAACTAAATTTTTATGGAATCCGTGGTATTCCTTCGAACTGGTTCCAATCTTATCTTGAAAATAGACAGCAGTTTGTTAGAGCGGACGGTTCTGATTCTGATTGCAGATTAATTACCAGTGGAGTTCCACAGGGCTCTGTTCTTGGGCCTATCCTTTTTCTAATATATATTAATGACATTACATACCTAAAAATCAATGGTAAAATTTCTCTCTTTGCTGACGACACAAGCATAACTTGAAGTGATTCTAATACTTTCTCCCTACACTCTAATATCTCCAGCGATCTCGTCACAATCCGAACATGGTCTGACTCAAATTGGCTGTGTTTCAACGTCGATAAAACGGTAGCCTTATCTTATAAAACAACCTTACAACAAGCTTTGCTACTTCACAACAGCAATATTAAATACGTTGACTCGGCTAAATTCCTAGGTTTGAGTATTAGTGCCAACCTTAAGTGGTCCGCACATATTGATTCTTTAACAAAAAAGCTTTCTTCTGCCTGCTTCGCAATTCGATCGGTTTCGAAGGAACCAAATCTGTCTACTGCCAGGCTCACTTACTTCTCTTTGTTTGAATCTCATCTTCGCTACGGCCTTCCCTCTTGGGGCTGCTGTAACACCGAGCAATTTCGTACCATTTTCAGACTTCAAAAGAGAGCAATTCGTTATTTATTTGGTCTTAATGGCAGAGCTCATTGCGAATACTACTTTAAAAAATATAAAATTCTTACGCTTCCTGCTTTGTTTATTTTAGAAACAACTTGTTTAATACGCAAATATCGAACCATATTTCCCGAAAGGCCACAACATGAGTACTCAACAAGAAATTCGAGTCAGGACATCTACCTTCCTTTTCCCTCCTCTGAATAAACAAAAAATTCTATTCTTTATAATTCCAAGAAGTTATACAATACACTCCCGCTACATCTTAAATCCATCCCTACATTTGCTAAATTTCGTGAAAAAACGAAGGCTTACCTACTAGAAAGACCTTATTGTTCTATAAATGAGTTTTGCGTGAATTAGATTTTATTTTTTCCTCCATTAATTTTCTTAGGCTTCATGTGCGGCGGTGAATTTTTTTTTTATATTATATATATTTTTTATAATAGGTATAGGATTATCTTTTTGACGAATTAGTGATTTTTCGGATATACAGGAATTGCACAAAATTAAATACCTAGCTATCAATTTTAGTCATGTTTTGTTTACTTTTCCTCGGTATTTTCAACTCTGCAGCATTTGCGTTTTGCCTGAGTCAAGTTCACCGACATGACCTTCCTTATTTTTTCAAACAGCACATTTCGTTATAATGTATGTTTAATATTTTGATAACACTGGGTTTCTTTACCCTATGCTTTGTGTACTTCCTGTGGATCTAGTTCAACTGCTTATGATGTTCTGTAATATAGTTTTTTTGTTAAATCGTGACCAACTTCAATTTGAAAATTGCTTGTTCTATTTTTATCGTATATATTATTGTATATATTAAGTTTTGTTTTGTTTTGTATTTGCCCTACTATGGTTAGTTTATTTATTTTAGTTAGCTTTGTCCATAAAATTTATTTGAATTTTTCTGTGGCAATAAAGCATACTTGACTTTGACTTTGACTTTGAGGAAAAATTGGAGAAAATACATCACAAAAGTATCGACCGATACCATGCATAGAGATAGTTACACTACGTAGAAATAGGTAAAACTGTAAAATATTAAAACTAAGCCAAATAAGGGAGTATATAATATGGATTAAGATAAAGAAATAAAATAAGGAACCTGAAAGTATAGAAACATATAAATAACAGAATAAATAGCATATACATGGATAGAAGAAAACTTAGATTAAGTAAATAAGCCAACATAAAGATAAAATAAATAATCATGGATGGAATGAGAAGAATTACACTCGTACAGTACATACAATTCTAAATCCACACAACCCTACAGTCAGCAGCATAAATCTCACAATAAGGCACCTATTATTAAAGATAAGTAAAACATAAGAAAAACTTGTAATTGATGTGAGGTAATTTACACCGAAAAACAAGCATTAGCCTTTTTATAGAATGCACCGACTCTGGGAGGGATGATACTAATTAAAAATACTAATTTCCAAATAATATCATCGGTTAAAGCAATATAATTGACGTCGGTGTAAATAATCCACATATTTATTAAATGTCCACTGTTATTAGTATTGTTCTATACTGGCAATGTTTACGATCAACGTAATAAAGATATCAATGTTATATAATCACAAACAGTCGGCAATATTTTTCAAAGTATACCAAGTATACGTGCTAATTTTTGTTATTATGTTTAATAGAAACAAAATCCAACAACAATGACGCTACCGCCGGAGACTTTTAAATTGCGAGAAATTGCACCATGCCGATTCATCATTATGACGATCACACATGATAAAGGGTTAAAGTATAAAAATGCACTTGTAGGTATGGCATATTATAGTTTATGGAAATATATAATCCTACGATTTTAAGCATAATGTTATTTAATAGGAAAAATCTAAACCGAAAAAACAAAAACACAGGAGCAATGATTTATGTAAAATATATATATAGAGATAAGGTACAGACAGAATAAAAAATATATGTGGAGAGTTGGCCGCCGAAGGCGAGCCACACCAGTCATGTTAATAATTCGGTCTTTAATCACACCGTCGAAGATGAGTTGGTGCCCTGCTAGAATTTCCGGGGGCCAAGTATGATCTCTGACCACCTGGAAATACATAATAGTAAACTCGGAGCGCTACAAAGAAAAAGGAGAGAGATATTAATGGGCGCACCGTTCGAAAAAAGTGTGAGTTCTTACCACAGGGACTTCCGGCAGGGCCCGCCTGGCCTCCCTGCAATAGGCACGAACAAATCTTCTCTCTTTAATAGAAAGAAAGGGGGTATGAAAATGCGATAGCCAAACAACAAGGGAATTTTTTTAAGGGATTATATAATTTTTTTCCTACTAACGGCAGGGAACTTCCATCACGTACACTATAATAGTAAGACGACCACAGAAAAAAAAATTATAAATGATGATAAATATATAGGATACAGTATATAACGTGATACTGGGCCAAGAAAAATGCAAGATATCAAAAATATTTCTCGATTGTTTTAGCACCAATATGTGTTTTAATACTATTTACAACAATGTTCCATTTCGGTTAAACGTACACAGCGGACCAACTAAAATATAACATGATACTTGCATATATTTAAGGCACCATTTAATAAAAATATGCTGTATGATTTCAAATACGAATTAGGAGCGGGTGATAAAAAATAAAAATGACAAGTCATTCAAAGAAAAAAATTTTTTTGAACCTATACACGTACTTGTATTAATATAACATTAGGATAGAAAAAAAATCAAAATTAAGCACTTATATTTGGTTTATATTTGTTACATATACCTGAAGCACTCACTAGTCAATGGCGATGGAGTCCTGATATACACAGCAGCCAAAAGGAGTCCGACAAAGATTCTGAATTTAATTAGGACGTAGATCGAGACCCCTTGGCTGGAATCCAGGACCGAACTATGCCGTAGACAACAATATTAGTGCTCATACATAACTTAAATTTAAGCAGGTACAGAACGATATGACTATTCGAACATTGAAGATAGCTGGTTATTATTTAAGGGGTTCCACTCCTTTTAAACATACTCATCAAAAATGAGTTTTTGATCGTCTCTAAGATAAGTGAGTTAATTATTTCTTTTTCGATCACTTACAAATCTTTATTTACTGAGCAGATTCTTCCCTTTTTCTAACCGTAAAAGATGTTTTGCATTGGGGACCAATGCTAGTTGGAGGGGGGCATGTGTAAACTATAAAGCGTATTAACTAAAGAACACTCAGTCTAAAGTTTGAACTTGATACTTGACATTGAATGATAAAATATTATGAGTATTATCTAAACATGTTTTAAAAACAATCAGTAAAATCTCAACAAAGTCTAGTATAAAAGAACGTGCAAATCGAGTAAACGATAACTTATCTGGTAAGCCAATGTTAATTCATGAAGAAGTTGACGAAGAAAATGGTGAATTAATTCACGAATATATTGCCCCGTGTAAAACTATCTTTAGAAATATTGTTTAAGATGAAAACATTAGCTATAAAATAAATATCAGTTACTTCTTCAATAATTATTTGTTGATTTCAATATCATGATATTGAACGCTCTCACAGCAGTAACACGGTATAAAGAGATATTATTTGTACTCTGGCAGTAGTATAAAACATGAATACCTAACTCACTTAGGTTTTCGAATACGCTTAATTTAGGTTAACATTTTTGTTTTTTCATGACTAGGGTCTTTACGCTGGTAGATACTGTATATTTGAATTAGGTGGGAGTTTCGCAATTTTTATTTTTTAAAGAGAATAATAATTGTAGTAGCGTGTATGTATTAACCATTTGATTTGTTTAAGAATATATCATATTCGGTTGCGTCTCCGGCAAATCCATCATAAACAAGCTTTTTAAAGTGTCCGATTCAATTAATATTCGTACTTTTTATGCACTTAAATGTTTTAGTTTGCTGCTTTCATTGTCCAAATTGCGCGTAACGAATAAAGGAAACACGTAAAAATATAGAATGAACTTTATTTGAGAACATCTTATTGAAGTTTGTATGTATTAGATAAGTGGTTTTCCAAGTAGTTGTGCTCTCTTTGCAGATAATATTTAGTTCAATTTGGGACATACTAACTTTTCAACCATCTTTTCTAAAGCTAGAAATTCCAACTTACTTGCAAAAGCGGATTACTTTCCAATGGAAAAATAGTATCGTATGAACCGGACGTTGCGGTTTGCATTACTAAGTAAAACGATTATACAATGTCCGACCGAAAATAAATGCAGCTTTAGGAAACAATTTCATGTGTTCGGTGCATATGAATCCATTCTATTTCGATAAGTAGCTAATTTATATTCTGAACAATTTCTGATTTGTATAGTTTGATACTGACCTAGGAAAGAGGAATATTTAGAGAAACAGATGCAGGTGAAGCCGGTAGAAAATGAAGCTGTTTACATTCCTGAGTCAATTTTGATGGAAAATATGGTTGCTCAATGTGCTATCAGGCTTATGAGTGTATCCAGAAAACTGCATTTTGGTTCTGAGGTTTTCAAATATAATCGTAATGCTAATGTGTTTTGCCTTGAACAACAGTTTTGTAGGCAAAAAATATTATTTGGTGATGAAAATTGGTTTTAAAGACTTATGACTGAAGTATCTTCCAACCAAATTTGATGAGATCAATGGTCAAGAGGTTTTTGAAGGTGCTAAGTCTCAGTTTTTTCCAACTAGATGCGTTTGAATTGGAGGCAGGATCAAACTTACCTTAACTACTCAATTTTCATTAAAATGACATAAGAAGTTTTGAGTTATAAGAACGGACAATTGGGAAGGTGCCTACTGAGCTAAAGGTTGTCACTCAAAGATATGCAGCCATGAGAAACGCGACGTACGAAAATTCTGGACCTCGAGATACCTCTTGCTACTCTGAGACATCACAATCTGAGGGTCATGAATGGTTAAGTTTTTCTTCTAATTTCGATTGAAAAAAAAATTTATTAGTTAAAAATTCAATTCAAACTATTTTTAGTCTGAAAATAATGTTGCGTTGAACTATTAATCGCAAATCAATAAAATATTCATGTTTTTAAAAACCACTAGGCTAGTAAAAACATGCATATGATGCATATTTTGTTGATTTTTCACGATTTTTGACCTCTGCAAGATGAGCAGTTACGGTGAAAATGGATTGAAGCCACTCACCGGGAAAATTATTTCAGTCCGACACCAGTAGAACCTGAAATAATTGTTGTTGATAAGCTTATTGGGACAGATAGCTCTGTCCTTACCTGTTTAAGAATAATCCGAAAATTAGAACCCACTGCCATTCCGACATTTTTCATAACCCGTTATTTTATACGACTAGAAAAGTACCTCCTGGAGAGAGAAGTCAGAATCTGCTAGCTAAGGATACACATAACTTTGAAACTTGGATGCATTCTGATAAAATAAGGGCTTTTAATGACTTTTTGTCAACGTTCCAAATCAACAATCTTTGTGATTTTAACTTGAAAATATGTCAAAGTTTTTTTTAATAGATACTGAAGAAATTCCAAATATTTCCTGCAGCTTTAAAGTGAAAGAAAACTTAAAAGTAGAAGCCTATTATAACAATGTTAAACTGCCCTCTTCAAAATTTGAATTGATTTTAACTAAACCATCCACCTGTACCATCTGGTTAACCTTTAAAAGTTTGCTTAGTCATTTTAAGGGTTTCTATGAGAATTCTGTAAATAGTAAGAAAGAAGATTCCATTAGATTTGCTTGCGAGTTACTTCAAAAATCTTAAGATATTGTTTTAGAGGTATTAAATGAACATGGACTTGCATCGAACTTACGTCAGCCAGATAACGGCAGATGTAAAAATTTGGTGTGGGTATTAAACCATTCCATGGTGAAAAACATGGCAATCCTTTCGATCGTAATCCAAAAATTTTTCTTCTATTTGACACTGTTCGTCTTTTTAAGTCTATTAGATATAATTATCGGCTCAATCAAAAAATAATGAACAGTCATTCATATTTCCCCATATCGAAGAACAAATTTTAGGGTTGTCAGCAAATAGTTCTGACTTAAAGCAAATTTATGCAAATGAATGTAATAATACTGTCAAATTAGCCCCTGCCTTGTCTCAAAAAGTTCTGTATCCTCCATTTTTAGAAAGACAGAAGGTATTGATCGCGATCCGTTTGTTTGATAAAATAAATCTAGAAGGTCTTAAAATAAAAAAATAATATTGGTACAGCTGAGTTCATAAGCATAAATTTGTCATGATGGAAGGTAGTAAAATTGCATAGTTCGAATGCAGGAATTCGCTTAAGAGACTCGCTTAGGCAACCTATTACTTCTCCAGACCATGACAACATCAAATTTCTTGCCCGTAACCCAAACCTTGATCGAAAATTATAACTTAGATATGTGCTTCTTAAAAGTTCCAAACTGATGAAATGGAGGGAAGTACAGGTTTTTAAGTGGATCTAACTATAATATCTCCGTCACACAAGTTCTTGATTCGGAGAAAAAATTTTATATTATATCTTGAGTTTACTAAAAATATGGTCGACTAAATTTGGTAATTTCTCAATAAAATAGTTTTCTTCTAGTGACGAAAATGTATACACAGATTCATTTATGTCTACTGTTATTTATTTTTATTTTGATATTATTACTTCTTCAGAAAATGTCGAAATAAATAGTGAAAAATATGATTCATTATTTTTTATAGCTGGATATTGCTATTATTTAGTAATGAAATATACTAGAGGTTGTGAAATATGTAAAACTATCACAATATCAAACGAAGAATTTACTATCCATTTTGAAGATAAAATATCAAATGTTAGTGAATACTTACTTAACATTACACGGGGTGCATTGATTTAGTGCATTAGATTTAGTACTTTAATTTGTTATTGACATATTTCAAATATTTTGTATGCTGATATCATTAGATTATGAACATGAATTTGTAATGGCATCGTCTCAGTATAAAATTTTAAGCAAATTAGCTTTAGTAAAAGCGGAAGTTTTTATGGAAAATTATCCAGAGATCCATTATGCATGCATGCTATTTAAATGCATTATTATACAAATCGTATATGATTTAAGTAACATTTTTTGAACAACTATTCTAAAAATCTTTCTTATCAAGCACCCACCAAACAGCACAGAAAAAATAGAAAACTACTCACATTCACAAAATCACATTAGTTATCACGATGAAGAATTGTATTTTTTTTTGTAGCTTTCAGTCATATTTTCCTATAACATTCCCTATAAATGTGTTCTTTGTTCAATGACTGTTGTATTCAAGAGTTTTCGTAATAATCACACTTGTACCTATACAATATATAAATAATTGTAGCCCTTCATATTTTAAATCAAAGAGAAAGTCTAAGGAGAATATATTAGGGAAATTAGATTAATGACTTTTAGCAAATGGAAAATATTATCTAACTCACATACTTCATAATTTTGCTTATTGCAGCTACCGAATATGACCCTCAGATGGTCACGTGACGTTTTCCAATATTGCGGCCCTAAATTTTCTTAGGCCTCGGAGAATATGTAGGTAAGTATAATTTTCATAAATATGCTATAAGATTTCATCGTAATACATTTAAGGCAAGTGTCATGTGCTAATTAACATCTACACAAACTGCTCAAGTTTAGAATCACAGTTCTTTTGTCCACTTGCCGTGGATGATATCTTGGCTATAAGAACTAAACGTATGTTTGTCTACGAAGTTACTATTATATCCAATAAACACCCTCAATGGTCGTTAAAAGGCCCAAAAATATAAAGTTTTAACGTCGAAAGTCGATATACAGTAGGTAAACGACACACCACCGTAATTCATGTGCGATGTTGACAAAATTTCTTAATATTTCGTAGAGTCATTTATTTTCCTTTGACATCATAAGGCCACTGAACTTCCGGCTCTTTTCGAACACTATACCTTTTCAGATGTTATCGAGTTTCAACATATTAAACAAATACAAAAGGAGTGGCTTTATCGGTCCGCAACTTTCGCCAATATTTTTTGCTGAAATTTATAACTTAGTGAAAGAAAATGGGAGATATCGCTGCTAGAAATTAATGGAGAACTTTCATATTATCTGCAGAGGGGTCAGTCGAATGGCCTAGAGTTTTTTTCATTGAAAGCATTAAGGTCAACGCTTTATTTCAACATTGAATGAAACTGACTTGGAATATTATATAGTTATTGTTAAAGCAGAAAGTATTTCAAAACATTTTTCTATTCTACTATAGACTTCTTTATAAGCAAACCCCAACCCAATAAATAACATTATAGATATGTAGCTCACCTCTCTGATTTTTGCGAATATTGGACATTTTCCTGGACATTTCCTCGGGGAGAGGTTTTATCTATGTCGGCAGTTGTTTCTGTATGCAGTAACACCGTATGACCCCAATTGAAGGGTGGTGTTAAGATTTCTCCATTCAACCGACCAATAATAATATTTGCAGCGACCGATGAAACGTTGCAAGATAATAAATTTATTTAGTTTTCAGAAATTAATGATCTAGGCTTTTTATGATTTTTTATATAAAACACATGGGAAAAATGTATTCATTTGCTATGCCATTTACAAGCAGTTAAACGGAATTGCCATTATTCGATTCCCTAAATTGTAATAGGTGATTTTAAATGCGAGTATGCCATTTTAGATTACACGGCAAGCAGAAAGTTTTCTTATCGATTTATTTTCTAAAGCTCCTTTTAATAGAAACACAGTTACAGAGGATATTAAAGTGCATACAATATCCATTCCATATTCATTTATCAGTCAAACTTGCACTTAACAACAATCTATGCATTTTTTTGAAGCAGTCGTACACCCAGTCAAAATCTTCGAGCGAGTCGAACTTAAATACGAACTTCTAGGTCTCATGGGGAAAATTCATCTGTTTCATGGCTGAGTTCTAGGATTTGGAGGGCATAGCCCTTTGCCCCCCTCACTGCTCCTGGGTGCTCCCCCACTAACGTGATGATCAATTACAAAATTTTATGATTGAAAATTATAACAATACCTTATTGATCAACAAAAATATAGAACATAAATATTATGGCTATACTCGACGCGCCGAACAGATTCACTAATCGCGGAAATAATTCGTCTCATTTTATGATTGAATCGAACCATTGTTTTATTTTTTCTTGTCCATAATACAACAAATACAAATAGAATGTCTTATCAAAGTCCCTATGTTTGGAATCATAAAATAAGACGAGTTATTGAATTATTGTTTCCGTGAGTAGTGAATCTGTTCGGCGCGTCGAGTATAGACACCTCACCGAAGCGTTTACGTTACAGCGATCTCTATCAAACTCATTAAAAACCTTAAATTTGTTGATACTCAAAACCTCGCCCCACGGATTCCATAAGGTTGGATAGATAGATATATAGATAGGATTTATTCATACCAGCATACACAAATAATAAATTTGTAGAAGTAGCACAAGAAAAAAATATAACATTATTATACAGAAATCTTGGCTTACTCAAACACAAAAACAACGCAGTAAAGTTAAATATTGAAATAAAAAAATTACAAACTCATCAAATAAATAAAACACATTTTTATGAGAAAACATTTAAGTCTCCTTCTGAATTCGGGGGAAGATAAGGACCCTAACATCGGGCGAAAGGCGAATAAAAAAAATATACTGCCCAGGGCCAGAGGGCAATTCGGACATCTTCTCAATCTCCAGCACGCTGGTAGCAGATTCTATGTTAAGAATTATGACCGTGAACATCCTGGTGATGCACAAACTCAGACATATTAGCACGCCCATATAGATGGTCCTCCAATATATATGGTAGTGTGACTATATCTAGAGCTTTATAGGCATCTATACAGTTATCACTGTAACCCAATCCTGATATCACTCTTACAGCCTTTCGCTGTAGGCCAAAGAGATGATAGGTATGACAAGCATGATGCCATGTGAGGATGGAATAGGACAGATGGGAATGAAATACTGCAAAGTAAGCTGAGCTTAAAGTACCTCGGAAGATGTAGGATGTGAGATTAAGAAGCAGATATAGATTTTTGTCAGTTTTTTTACCATAAGTATTATATGAGTCCTAGATCAATACGGACTCCTACAAATTCAAACTCAGACTTGGCTACGTCAAGATCTCTTGTAGCAAAGACAATGGCGTGTGTCTCATCTTGGTTAAGGAGGAGTCTGCCTTCTGACAAGCCCGTTGGGATTTCTCCATCGACAATTCCAACGTGCAGGTAAGAGATTGTGGTGTCATCGGCGAACATCGTATATTACAAATCTGATTCTACAAGTGGCAGCTAATTTATGCAAATTAAAAAAAGTACTGGTCCTAGAATTGGATCTTGTTGGACTCTTACACTGATTTTGCTGTCAGCCGATGACACTCCAGCCATCCACATAGTTTGACTCTTCTTCCACATGTACGAACTTAAAAGATTAATGCTGTCAATATCCGCATTGTTGTTGCATGATTTATTCAATCAAATGCCTTGCTTAGGTCACGTGGGAAGACAGTGTTGTACTTCAGGTTGTGGAAGCTTTCCAGAACGCCAGAAACAAAGTTCAAAATAACTATAGAGTGTTTTTGTTCTTGCGTAATCCGAATTGTTGAAGTGCCCTTTGCTTTTAAAAAAAATGAGACAGCTGCATTGTCATGCTCGTCTTCACTATTTTGAACACAAATGTCTATAGTTATCGAGCAGTTCATTATACTCATCCCTTCCTCCCACCTTATGTAATGGGACAACAATTGCATGCTTAAGAGATGATGGAAATGCCTTTTCGGGCTGATGTGCGTGGTCAGGGAACAACAATGATATCCTTAATTGTTCCATCATTTTGGTATTAAGGTCAAATATATCACGGCTGTTTTTGTTTTTAGATGGCTGATGATATTACGAACATCATCAAAGCTTGCTTCTGAGAAGCTGAAAATTATTTTTTGAACAGCTGTTGTATTTCTGAAATTGTTTATTTTGTTTATGTTGATAGCTAGGATATTTTTTATAAGGTTTTATGCAACATTTCAAAAATAATTGTTGAAATAGTTGGGAGTAATGCTACAATTTGTTGAATTATTTTTATGTAGATTTTCTTATCTTTAATTTATCATAGACCACATACTCTGAGCAGGATTGTTGGATGAATTAATAAGTCTTTAATTTTCTTTAATTTAAGCTAAATTGATAGCTTTTTATATGAATTTTTGTCAATTTTTTTTAATGCTGTGAGTAACTCTCTATTCGTTTATTTAGTTCACCTAGAAATTGCAAGTGTTGTCTCATGCTCCCTCAGCCCCTAACCCAAACCAACCTATGTTGTTTCCTTAGTCAGACCTCACAATATGCCTCGTTTTCGGGAAGAACTGCAGGACGCCTTCTTCAGCACTTCAATAAACTAAGAAAACTTTTTATTGATGTTGGTAGTTCCCTTTCAGTTCTACATACTTTTACCTTGTTATTGTGCTTCGCACCACAAGCTGATCAGTGATGCCTCGAGGATCCGAACTATTAAGATCCCGTACATTGAATGGCACAATTACTGTGTTAAAAGACACAAAGATATTATCTAAACATCTCTTAGCATGGCAACTTAGGGTCGCCTCACCAACAGACAGATTGAAGTACATTAAAATAACGCACTGGCTCAGTGTGCCAGCCCCGTTTGTCTCAAACCGTACACCGTCACCAGCGACAACAACGGTCTTTCCAGGATTAAGGCTGCCCAAACTCTTTTCAAACTCTCATAGGAAAGAGGGAGATCTATACACTGGTACCTTGCTGAAAATCCCCACAATGAGTACCAAATAAGCACAAGATGCTACAACTCGTCATCATTCATTCAGTGCCGTTAATACCGAGACTAAAATGTCTTTGTTTGCCAAATGGGTTTCAGCTGTGATCTTTTATAACGTAAGGTTCAACGTTGAGTGGTTGCCCTAAAAGCGTTCTTCCCTTCGTGGTGAACTCTGAGCGGTCACCGGTATTCAGCACTGAATGATGAGAAAATGGTTGACCATCACTTCCCTTGGCCAAAATTCTGCATTTAATACTTCTTTCCGGCTATCCGGGCTATCATGATATAGAGCTATTATAGTTTGAAAGAAGAAATTTGTCTTTTTTAGTTTAGATTTTATTGCAGCGAAATCCTTATTGAAGGCGCTTTCCTGTCAGTTATTTCAAAATATTTTCATTGATGACCTAGGTTTAAATTTAAGCACTTCTAAATATGCTAAACATAGTAGTGATTTAGGATCACCTGTTTTTAGTGGCGCTCTTAAACGTCTGTTAGGTTTCAGGTGGTAGATGCATACGCCTACTCCCATCATCCGGTGAAAGACCCCACCAGAACAGGGAAGTGCTAAGTGGTTTTTTCCGAATCACGATCAGCTCCGCGCTGGTGGTTCCGGGTTCCACAGTAGGAATATATGGACATGATGGTGCTTCTAGAATCAAAATATTTCGGAGATAAACTCCCCGCCCATTCGGTTCTCTGGGTGCCGGGTGGCTCTGGGAGCCCTTCATGCAGCATTTCACAGACAGCAAAGATACCGAACCAATTTAGAATAGATTTCTGCAACATAAGAGGCCTAAGTACAAACATAAATTTGGTACACCAATATCTACAAGCAAATAGACCACACATACTAGCCCTTACAGAAACACAGGTATGTTCTACAACAACAACAGTAATCTACCCCTATCCTGGTTACGACGCACACACCCGATTTAGACATAAGTTTGATATGCCTTTTTTCCGAAGCGACATTTCATGTCACCGCGAGGAAACACTGGAACCGAACAACCGTGACGTCATGTGGCTCAAGTTCACCGCGAAGGGATTAACCAAGTTTATATGCTGTCTCAATCGCCATCCGAGCGATAGAGCCTACCAAAGCTTCTCTACAACACTAGCTACCACTTTTTACTCAATACAGGTCGATCACCCCAATTCAGAAATATTCGTTCTGGGAGATTTCAATGCTCACAACATCAACCGGCTCAAACATCACAACAAGACCGACAACGAAGGAAGAGAAGCTACCTACAATTTCCATGGCTCGACGTCTGCTTTGGTACTGACGACCCGTCAGTCTGCTGCGAATAGATTACGCAAGTAATCTCCTCAAGAATGAAAGCACAAATTCCAAATTCCATCAAGTTAGTGTCAAAAGGAAAGCCCTGGTTCGACAGAGCTGTTGGTAGGATAGAGCAAGCCTACAAGTACTGGCAGCAAAATCAGACCGCTGAAAATCGCCAAGGAAAAGCAAACATGCTCGCCAATATGTTTTCATCGCACTCTATCTTAGACGTCCCCCAAGGCAAGGCTCTCCCCACCATATCGAATATCAACACTACCATGGTAGAAGTCAAGTTTCATCACCATGATATTCGTAAATCCTTAAAGAAGATACGCAAAAGCTATCAGGACCAGACGGAATACCTGCCATCGTGTTAAAGAACTGCGCTAACTAACTAACACCCGTTTTTTCCAATGTTTTTTCTTTGTCTTACCAAAAAGGGATTTACCCATCTTCTTGCAAAGTCGCTCGAGTGCAACCTATTCCAAACAAAAGGCAAGAAAACCAAGCCCTTAAAGTATCGCCCAATTGCCTTGCTTTCAATAATCTCTAAAGTCATGGTAGTCAATCAGCAACGACTCAAGTACCTCGAGAATAACAGAATAATCAGCGATAGCCAATACGGCATTCGCAAAGAGAGATCCACAGTCACTCATATATGGAGTAAGGCAATTGAGAACTACGGAGAGTCTCGAGCGATTGCGCTAGATATTTCGAAGGCATTCGACAGAGTTTGGCATGACGGATTGCTCAACAAACTGCCGTCCTTCGGAGTGCCCGGCTCTGTCTTCAGCTGGCTTGCCAGATTCCTTAAAGACCGATCTCTGTACGTTGCAGTTGATGGGCACATCTCAGACACATTCACCATTAACGCGGGCGTACTTCAGGGCGCAATACTTTCACCAACTCTGTTACGTATCTATATTAATTACCTGATGACCGAAACAAATAACCCTGTTTACAGTTTTGCAGATAACAGTGCCCTTGTCTCTTAATTTAGATCAGAAAAACCTTTAACATCGACTGAGACTTACCACCGCAGACAGGAATTAATCAAGACCTGGAGAAATTTCAAACTTGTGGCAACAGAAATTTGGTCCAGTTCCTTCGGACTGCCAGCCTCTCTCTTCAGCTGGCTTGCCAGTTTCGTTAAAGACCGATCTCGGCACGTTGCAGTTGATGGGTTCATCTCAGACACATTCACCATTAACGCGGGCGTGCTTCAGGGCGCAATACTTTAACCAACTATGTTCTTCATCTATATTAATGACCTGCTGACCGAAACAAATAACCATGTTTATAATTTTGCAGATGACAGTAACCTTGTCTCTCAATTCAGATCAGAAAAACCTTTAACAGCGACTTAGACTTACCACCGCAGACATGAGCAGATTACAGGAATTAATCAAGACCAGGAGAAAGTTCAAACTTGGGGTAACAAAAATATGGTCCAGTTCAATTCAGCAAAAACCCAAGCAGCCACGTTTACCAAGAGGGCCAATACGGCGGGCCCTGACATCGTTATGGCAGGATCGACCATTCCTTCATCCCCGTCAACCAGACGGTCTCGGTTAACAACAATATGTCCTGGCATGACCACGTTGCTAACATCAGCCTCTGAGAAGCCTGGTGCGCTATTTCGCAACAAAAAACT
This sequence comes from Pissodes strobi, assembly GCA_016904865.1. NCBI lineage: Eukaryota > Metazoa > Arthropoda > Insecta > Coleoptera > Curculionidae > Pissodes > Pissodes strobi. The sequence continues at coordinate 22,185 of JAEQML010052357.1, forward strand.
CTATACACCGCAGCAGTTGCTCTTGCTCTACAAAGCGCAGATGAGACCGCGCTTAGAATATTGCTCACACATCTGGGGTGCCGCACCAAAACACACCCTAAAGTTGCTGGATTCCATTAAGAAGAGAGCTGTGTATCTCGTCGGCGACCCGGAGATGTCTCTGTTCAACAGATACTTTCACGGCAGATGTCCCCAGGATTTGGCCCGCCTCATCCCGCCCTTGGCAACGCCTGCCAGACAGTCACGACAGACGGCAAGAGTGCACCAGTTCGTCATACAACTGGAAACAACTAGAACATCACTTTAGAAGAACTCCTTTGGCTGGCGCACTGCATCACTGTGGAATTCACTACCTGGACATCTGTTTCCCCTTAATTGCAACCTTCAACTATTCAAGAACCGTGTCCAGCAACATCTTCGCACACACACCGCTCATGGAGCGCCGCGTTATCTCCCTTTAGTGTGTGTGCCACTGCCATAAAAGATAGATAAACAGACGCACGGTGATGGCAATATTGCATAACAAATAATAGAGCAATAATTCATTATTCAATATTAGCATCACCGTGTGTTTGCTCTGCTTATAGCGTTAATAAGATCTGTTTCACCTATATTATTAAAACTACAACTAAATGCTTTTCTATTTTAAGGCAATAATTATTTAACCTTTGGGGGTACGAAACCTCGAGTAGTTTATTTGAGGCTGTACATACCAATGTCTCACCCAAATGATATATCCCAATTTGTATTATATCTGTCTGATAAATAATTAAATTAATTGAAATATATTTAGATTTCTATCAAATTGATATCAGCTAATATGAATGATCTCCAGGGAGTGGATTCTTCCTGCTCTATTCCAAAAATATTCAGCATAGAAAATTTCGTTCAAGAACTTGTCGTTTTCAAATTATCTTTCGTATACATGAAGAGGGTCTGGCAAAATGCCACAAATACGTTGCTAAACGAATTTAACAATTTTCTTGTCAGTGTCCTTTGTATTAAATCCAGTTCATTCGTATCAAAAACCTTAAATTATACCAGTCGCTTTTATTGCTTTCCTGGTTGTAATGATTGCTTTGTCGAATGTTATCCCTTCTTTTTCCTATCATTTGTCTCTGGCTATGGAAACTCTTTATTCTAAAGTTGTACCAAAGTATATGGAAACTAGTAAGCTCACTCAGCGGTAAATCCTTTGATGTAATTCAGCCACATTCTTTTATATCAAGTGACAACTGGAGATGACCGATGCGCTGCGTAAGTGTCCGATTGATTCGCGTGGCTTTCTCTAGTCAGAGATGTATTCAGGAGATTGTATGGACTCGTACCGAAAGACCCACTGAATGCCAGCCGGGTGAAAAAGCAAGTGAAACTGAGCAAAGTTGTAAAAATATTTTCATAGCAGGAAAGTGAAAAAAAATTTGCTATACGGGGTGTCATTTTTAGGTGATACCACTGTTGCTATCTCTGAATTTAACAACACTGTAAATCGATCTTGAAAAGGCATCAATAATGGCAACTTTCTAATTTAATCAACTTTGTAGCTTTGACCGTTTCAAAGATAGCAATAATAGTGGAATTACCTAAAATGTATTTAAAATTACAAGATCAATCGACTTACCTGTAAGGAAGATCGATCGGAATTATCCGAGCATCTCCGCCATCCCTCATTACACTTTGTAGTATACAACTTTTTCCCAATCGGTACAATTTTTAAAGAAGTTATCTAAAAACATAGTGATTCAGCCGACCCTGGCTAGCCGCTCGAGCTGATGCGTCATTACAATTTTGTTTCGTGAGATTTTTGATTACATTGCATTTGGGGTGATAGGGAGAAGGTAAAGACTGGGTGGGTTTGTAATGAGGGATGGCGGAGATGCTAGGATAATTCCGATCGATCTTCCTTACAGGTAAGTCGATTGATCTTGTAATTATCCTTCGCATCTCCGCCATCCCTCATTACACTTTGTAGATGTTTAAAGTATTTGCGATGTAATCTACATTAACTGAAAATTGCGAGTTTTTTGTAGTCCTAGATTTGTAAGGCCCTTTTTATAAACTAAAATTGAAATTTATAACCATTAGATTTAATAACACACATCATGAAGGTACATATATCATGTTTAACGCTTAGCTGATATTAACCTTTAACTTATTTTTAATACTATACCAATATTCTTATGTAATATGATAACAAGTTGGTAAGTAAGTTATAATTGTAGCTTAATATTTATGATTCCTTAGAATTTATGGTTCAATAAACAAGATGCCAATCCAGTGGGATTACCCACGCCAAGTTTTTTATAGAATTTCGAGAATACTTTTGATTTTTCTGTCGAGCCAGCTGTCTTCTGAATGGTTTGTAATGTAACTCCCATTCTTTGAGCTGCTGAAGTTGCCCCGTGTCGCGTGCTGTGTGCCCCAAAGATTTCCGTGTTTATACTGCTGGCTTTTAGTATTAACTTGACCCATCTGCTAATGGTGTGACTGCTGTCTGGGTGATAGGGCTTTTTATGAGTGAGTATTACATTTTCTTTGGTTTTGCTACTTGTGGTATCGATTGCATCTGCAAATGCAACGAACTATTAGCATATTTACAGTATCTGTGAATGCCGTAATTTTTGTTTTTGAACAAAAAAATAGGTATGTTCACTAGCTGCAACTGCAATTGCAGACAGTGGAGGGTACGATCGATTGTATCTGCTAATACAACGAACTATTCACCTTTTATTGACTGGTAGCACCCTTTTTCCTTTTGTGCGTTCTACGTAAGTCTCTAATAGTGTGGCTATACATAATTCAGGTTGATTAATAAAATAAGGTAATATCAAACTAGGTTGAAGCCTGTTTAAGCCACTTGCTGTTATTTTATCCGCGAATTTGATTTCAATTATGTATTCATATTTAAAAATATTGTCTATTTTTACTTCTGGGTTGTCCGTGATTTGTGTGCCGTTATTAGTATTAAGAGTGTTACTAGCTTTAAAGTTAGATTTGTAGATTTAAGAATTCGTGAGGGTACATGCTCTTTAAGGGCTGTAGAACTGGGTAGGAATACCAAGTAATTGAGTATTTTGATTTTCGGGGTCTTATGTTAAATGTTCGATTGAGAAACCGTTTTATAACCGCTTCGTCTTTTGTTTGAGTAGGATGACTCCGAAGACAATTGAATGTTTAGGAGCTCAAGAATAAGTTTACGGTTTTATTATATATTTGTTGGCGCTTAGAAAAACAGAAATTCCCCTATTTATTGTAAGTATTTCCGTATTGTTTGAGGGCGCTATCTGTCAATGAAGAAATAATCACTTTTATCGCTTCATTAGGTACGCTTTGTTATAGAAAAGCTCTCCTGACAATGAGGAAGTTTCATCAATTTTTTTTTTATTTACTTTTTTTTTTATTATTGCTGATTTCGATAGCCCATGAAAAATAAGTGAACATATGTGTTTTCTTTTTTCCCTAAGCCGAAAAATGAGGCAAATACAACGCCTTGAGATGTGCTTATGACGTCATAATACACATGAATTGTTACGTCACACCATGCATAGTATATCTATATATACAAAACTAAAAACTGGTATAGCTCTTGTAATATTCATCTTTAGTGGAAATAAAAAAATATGTATTGAGATAACCCACATCTTTAAAATACTATTTCATTAGACCTGATACATTAATTTTTGAGACACCCTATATATGGGTATATTTTGAGACACCCCTTATACATGTAAAAGATAAAAACAAGTCATAAATTGAAGTCGAGTTTTTGCGAGGTTTTTTGGAGGAGATCCGAAAGGTATTGCTGGAGAACGAAAAATAGAGAGTCAGAAGCCAGCGGAGTGTACAGTTTATTTTGGTGAATTGTTTTGCTTCTGTGTTGCAATATTATGTCATTACAAGTCGGTAAAATGAAACTTATAATATTGTTATTATCATAATTTGTACCATTATATATTTTATTTTCACTGATAATTAATATTTGATGGCCTAACATGTGTATACCTTTTCATATTGTTATTAACATAATTTACATAAATATTTCTTCTATTTTCATTGATAATTAATATTTGATGGCATAACATGTGTATACATTTTGATATTGTTATTAACATAATTTGCATAAATATTTCTTCTATTATCATTGATAATTAATATTTGATAGCATAACATGTGGATATATTTTGATATTGTTATTAACATAATTTGCATAAATATTTCTTCTATTTTCATGGATGATTCATATTTGATGGTATAACGTGTGTATATATTTTGATATTGTTATTAACATAATTTGCACAAGTATATTTATTTTATTCTCATTGATAATAATTCATATTTGATGGCACAACATGTGTATATATTTTGATATTGTTATAAATATAATTTGCACAAATATTTCATTTATTCTCATGGATAATTTATATTTGATGGTATAACAAGTGTATATATTTAATGAAATCGTTTTATGCTGTGAATAACACTGTGTACTGTTTCCTGTCTTTTCGTGCTGGAATTTTAGTTTTCGTATGACTGTGATTGTAATGTAAGTAAGGGACTTGATGAATCCACTAACATTTTCCTCCCCTGACTGAGCGAATATCCTAGCTATAAATCGTGAGCTTGCGAGCAAGGCACCCTGAGTCGTTCTTTTAACAAATGTTATATTTTTAATGATTTGCTTTTATATGAAACCTATGTGAAATTTAAATTAACATTAATTTGGAACCTTGATTTTGACTTGATGCCAATTGCTTATAAGCACCCGAAATGATAAAGGATCTGTAGCCTGTGCAGAATTACACAGAATGAAACCACATATCGTAATTGAAATGTATTATATCGAAATGACTATAACTAATTAGCAACAGTAAACGAATACTATTCAATCACAAATAATGTAATCAATCGCTAAGCGATAACGAAGGAAATATATATATTAATCGGCCTGCAGGTCTTACTAGAGATATTAGCTCAATTTGCAACTATAGCTGAGTAGCCTCCCGTATGGGACCTCAGTACCTGCTGGCGACGTCTGGCTAACTAATACCAAACTCTTCAGTTTTGGATGTATTGTAGTATTGTCACAAGTGTCGAACGACAAATTGCGGTGCGTGAGACAGTAATTTAGTTAGTTGTTATACTAATAAAGGTTGTACAGCATAACTCGGTTTAGGAATTGGGATCGAGGTTTTCTCTGCCATGCTCTTTTCCCTCGTGAATTCCAGGCGGAATATGGCACTCTTTTCTTTAATAAATTAGGTGTATTAGGAATCTGTGGTTTAATTTACATGATGCACCTTTCCCTTAAATTTCCCTAATAGTGTTTGGTCGAAGCGCAGTCCGAATAATTAAAATTGTGTAAGATATAATAATAACACAACGTAGGGCTTGGTTTTCTTTTTAATCTAATTTGACGATCATTGGCAAAATAAAGACAAAGCACAATTTTACTTATCTGATTCAACTATGTTGAATCGACCCGGGTACGTTATACTACAGTATCGATATATATATATATATATATTTTTTTTTTCACTGTTGTATAGTTTGCAATAAAAAATAATCAGTTTAATTCTCTGGAACTTCCTAATTTCCCTACAGCCAGAGAAATTTTCATCCACAATGGTTGTTTCTCTCCGCAAGGAGATGTGAGTTAGTATTTTTCAGGGTAAAGATAATAGACTGTTCTGCCAGTAGCTCCCTTTTCTCTTGTATAAACCCCAAAAGTGAGCATGGTTGCGGGGGAATAACTACGCTTTTTTCGGAATTTATAGAAAACCTAGATCTTGTAATGTTTATGTAATTTTATTTATACTTTTAAGCAATTCTCTTTTGAATTACCAATAACTAGCCAATTGTCTAAGTAGAGTACAGTTTTTATACCCTTTAATTTTACATATCTTACAACTGGTTTCAATTTTGTGAAAAGATATGGAGCTGTACATAAACCAAATGAAACACAATTAAATTGGTATAGTACGTTGCAAAAAACGAATCTTAACAACTTTTTTGACTACTGTGCATAGGGATAAGGAAATATGCATCTTTAAGAGATCAGTTTTCCCCAAGAATGCGTATTTTGAAATTAAAATTTTTGCCGTCCTATGTAGTCTTCTACTTTGCTAACCGGAGTGGTGTCCTATTGAAAGGGATTTTATAATCCTGTACCCACTCTATTATTGAACTGTTTACCTTTAATTTCCGCTAATTTTGAACGTATTCTAGTTCAGACGGTTGGCTAATTAAATTATTGAAAGGAAGGCTAAGGCACTAATCCCACGGACTATAGTTATTTCTGTAATTGATACAGTAGTTGTCTTGGCAGAATTTAGTACTCTCTTCGAGATTTAATTTTGGTGGTCTGAGGACATTGCAGTTGGCAGCTGGTGGATACTTCTCTATCATACTGTTTTTTTTTCTTTTAGTCTAAACTATCTGAGTATGTAGTTCTGGCCTCGCAGGTGTGATTTTATTTTTTTTTCTACACCTACACAGCTAGGTGGTCGTTACTTTGTTCAGGACCATCTGGTGCTTCTGATGTTGGTAAGTCTTGATTCAGATAAGTTATTTCCTCAGCTAGCGTGAGAGGATCTTCTAATGCATTTGCAAATGCAAAAGAGTTTCCTTGGTTTTGCTACTTATGATATCGATTGCATCTGCAAATGCAACGATCTATTAGCCTATTTACAGCATCTGCAAATGCTGCAATTTCTGTTTTTGAACAGAAAAATAGGTTCATGAATATGTTCACTATCTGCAACTGCAATTATTGCAGACAGTGGATACGATCGATTGTATCTGCTAATACAACGAACTATTCACCTTTTTGCTTGCTGCTTAACCCTGGTTATGCTTTCGACTGCATCTGCAAATGCAACGATTTTTTAGCATATTTACAGTATCTGCAAATACTGTAATTTCTGTTTTGAATAAAAACCAAGAGTGTAATAATTCGCTACCTCCAATGCAATGATTTTATGTAAGAGGGTTGCAATAGTATGGTGGTTATTTGTTTTTGTATCTGCAAATACATAGCACTATACCGCTTTATTTTTGTCAGTACATATATCCTTTACATCGGCAAATGTAGGGATATAGTGTGCCTCTAACTACTTTTACATAATATACCTACTGGGGTGGAGGCTGTTGGGGGCCCTTCACATCTGCAAATGTGAAGGCCAATTTTAGTTAAAGTTAGTCGCATCTGCAAATGCGAATTTGTAAATAGGTATTATTATTATTTATTAACATCTCCTGCAAGCAATGTTTACTCCAATTTTTTCCCTCACCGGACGGCTCATGTCAACACGAATTGTTTAAAAATAATGTGGTCCGGTATTACATTGCTTCGACAAAGCCGAACGATAACATTCCGCCTTTTTCCCTTAATTTTGGGTTAGTTTTGGTTAGCACTTTTAGCTCTTGTTGATTGAGCCTCCGTTGCGAGCAAACCCAACGGAGGGCCATGCAAAGCTATAATAATACCCAACTTGGGATTTAGTCGCTCGTAAATTATGCGTCAGCTTGCCTTTGTGATTAGTTTTTAGAGGTTAATTCCGACTTACTCAAAATTTTATTTTATTTATTTTTTTTTTTGAAAAGTATTTGTTAATACAGTAATAGCAATAATTACAATATACATAGTCCTTATTCCTCTAGATAGACAGTGTTTTTGACTCTGGTATTGAGGATAATTGAATTTTAGTAATAATAACAGTATGATTTCCTATAAACTCTCTAGTATTGTGGCTATGAATATCCTTTGAAAATATTATGATAATATTTTAATTTTGAGTTTTATTTATTATCCTGTAAATAAGTTTATTCTGTTCCAATTTTAATACCTTATGTAATTGCCATACTCTTAAATTTTCATATAGATCTGCAGTATGAGTCACTGGATCATAATTATTCCTTTATATGGTATAAGCGTTTTATTCTATGTAAAACATTAATAAATGTGCAGGCCGACCGGTATATATTTCCTCCTTTTGATTGTGTTATGCAAACACTTTTTGTGATTGAATAGTATTTCTTTGGTAGGATGTACGATTAGACGAGATTACTAGAGAACGGTTCGAATAGCTCGTATCGTTAACTGTTGCTTATCACTTATTCATTTCGATATAATATATTTCAATTCCGAATATACTGTTTGATTCTGTGTAATTGTACACAGACGACAAATAAATGTAACAATGTTTTGTCATGCCCTCGTATATAAATAACAGTTTGTTAGTATAATTCAAATCGCAGTGAGCACATTTAATTTTTGTTTACTGCTTCATTCGCATTTTTGACTGTAACCCGTTCGCACTCTATCTTATTTTAATAAGTATAGTTAGTTTTAGAAGTTTGAGAGTAGTTTCCATTTCAATTTTATTAAGTAAAAAAATAAGGGTTACAAGTGTCATATTTATTCATAATACTCAGTTTAGTATTATACACATTTAGTTTGCTTTTATACGAGAGATTCTGTTTTATATATTTAAAATAACCAGGTATTTATGTATATTTGAAATGTTGGCATATAATCTTATATGGACTCACCCCCTGATTCGCTTCTTCCGATGAATATTGCCCCCTTTTTCGCCTCCTTTGCGAGCAAGACGTATCACTAACACTTCACTATACTAGAAATACGATTTCTAGGCATTTTTCTTTTTAAAACCAAAAGAAAGAACCGATTTACGGATTCTTGCTTGTCACCGATCGGTACAAAATTGTAATGACGCATCAGCTCGAGCGGCTAGCCAGGGTCGGCTGAATCACTATGTTTTTAGATAACTTCTTTAAAAATTGTACCGATTGGGAAAAAGTTGTATACTACAAAGTGTAATGAGGGATGGCGGAGATGCGAAGGATAAATATATAATAATATAGTACTTCGGAACATCATTTTTACTATACTAATTTATTTTCATGAGAGTGTTTCAAGGCCACGTCACGACATGGTTTATATTTCGTCTCGCGTTGCGGAATTTTCGTATCGTTGATTGGACAACTAACCCAAACTAACCAAATCTATCAAAATTGATTATATCGTATCGGCACCGGTTCAAATGACTACAATAAGTTGAGACTAAGTGAAACTAAACGAAAGTTGCTTCGACGACTAGCCCAAACTAACCAAATCTATTAAAATTGATTATAACATATCGGAACCGCTTTAAATGACTAAAATAAGTTAGAACTAAGTGTAACTAACCGAAACTTGATTCGACGATTAAGTAAAACTAACCAAATCTATTAATATTGATTATAACGCATCGGAATCGTTTCAAATGACTAAAATAAGTTGATACTAATTGAAACTAACCGAAAGTTGATTGGACGACTAACCCAAACTAACCAAATCGATTAAAATTGATTATAATGCATCGGAACCGATTCAAATGTTTAAAACGAGTTGAGACTAAGTGAAACTAACCGAAAGTTGAATCGACGACTAACCCAAACTAACCAAATCTATTAAAGTTGATTATGATGTATCGGAACCGATTCAAATGACTAAAATAAGTTGAAATTAAGTGAAACTATCCAAAAATTGATTGAACGACTAACCCCAACTAACCAAATCTTATAAAATTGATTATAATGTATCAGAACTGGTTCAAATGACAAAAATATATTGAAACTAAGTAAAACTAACCAAAAGTTGATTGGACGACTAACCCAAACTAACCAAATCTATTAAAATTGATTATAACGAAACGAAACCGGTTCACATGATTAAAATAAGTTGAGACTAAGTGAAACTACCCGAAAGTTGAATCGCCGACTAATCCAAATTAACCAAATCTATTAAAATTGATTATAACGTATCGGAACCAGTTCAAATGATTAAAATAAGTTGAGACTAAGTGAAACTAACCGAAAGTTGAATCGACGACTAACCCAAACTAACCAAATCTATTAAAATTTATTATAACGTATTGGAACCAGTTCAAATAATTAAAATACGTTGAGACTATGTGAAACTAACCGAAAGTTGAATCGACGACTAACCCAAACTTACCAAATCTATTAAAATTTATTATAACGTATTGGAACCAGTTGAAATAATTAAAATAAGTTCAGGCTATGTGAAGCTAACCGAAAGTTGAATCGACAACTAACCCAAACTAACCAAATCTATTAAAATTGATTATAACGTATCGGAACCGCTTTAAATGACTAAAATAAGTTAAGAATAAGTGAAACTAACCAAAAGTTGAATCGACGTCTAAATTTGCATCGCGTGAAAGATACAATATATTTATGTCACTAAAACGTGAAGACAATTTGTCAATATTTATGTTAAAAAATGTCAACTTAATCCCCTATTATTATAGGATTCAGCCAGAATATTAATTATAGTCTTTGATACGATTATGATTTCAGTAAGTTGGACGGTTCAAGCAATTGTCAAATCTGACAGTTAAATAAATTCGTCATTATTTTCCTTATTATAACAGGTATTGAAAGCAGTGTTTTAGCCCCACTCCTCCAAATATTTTCAACCAGCCGCCGAAAATCGGCAGATTGTTTTTAGCATATGGAGCGTTTTAATTTAATCAGTCGTTGGTGTGTAGGCAGTCGGGTGTTCAGAACAGAGTCGGATTTGTGAAAATGAGTGCGTTACTGTGTGCAGTTGTTGGCTGTCTTAACACCTCCAAAAACTCTTCGTTCAGTTTTTTTAGATTTCCGTCGGATAATAATCGGTAAGTAATTATTTATTTATAAAAATGTCTCGTTACTATCAAATAATTGTAAGTATATCTTGCAGACAATGAGCATTTCAAAAAAATCAAGAAATAGTATATGTACCTATAATTCAAATATTTCTTAATTTTATTAGCCATTTAAAATCGTTTTAAACGGATATTAGACGATAAAAAAGCATAATTTCAATTAGACGAACCGTCAAAAGTATCATTTATTATATTATATTCGCAGTGTATTTGGATCCACACAGCTTATTTTTAATGGACGGTTGAATTTAAGATTAATTTTCGCTTCAATATCCACGGCAAATTCGTTCGAAGCCACGGCTATCGTCCTGAAAAAGTCCGAGTTTTCAGATTTTTATACAATTTTGCCATTTAAAATCGTTTTTAAACGGATTTTAGACGATTAAAAGGCATATTATTATTCTAAATTAAACGAACTGTCAAAAGTATTATTCAGAGGTTCAGACGTTTAAAACAACATTGACTCATAGCTCTCTTCTAAAATTTGCAAAATTTGGTTATTGACTCCCAAATCAAAGGATATTATAAATGCGAATGTGTTTGTTTGTTTGTTTCTTACGCTTTCACACATAAACTGTTCCGATCGTCATGAAATTTTGTACAGATATTTTCAAGAGTATAGTAAAGAACATAGAACACTTTTAGCTTTTATCCGCGGCTTTGCTCGCTTTCATTTTTACGGTTAGTTGTAATCCTATTTTTTTATTTTCTGGACAGTTATAAAAGTTTATTAACATGTTTTCAGCGCCAGAATATGGTTAATGTCATGTCATCGCGAAGATTTACTTACAAAGGCAGACAACATCCATAACTTGTCCTACAGAGTGTGTGGAAAACATTTTGCTTCAAGTGTGTTTGCTAACAATTCACATAGCAGATTACGAAAAAATGTTAATCCATCAATATTCCCCTCATTAGAAGGACCTTCGAAGCCTCTGGAGAGCCAGTTATCTAGTAACGATGGTAAATTTTTATCTCAGTTTTATTATGCTGATATTTTAAAATAATTTTACACTTTTGGCTAACTTCCTCTTCTATGTTGGAGTTTGGAACCTTCGGCAATCATGCACTAAAACGGAGTTTTATCCACAATACTGAACCAGAATTATTGCACTCGACGCGTGTTTCGCTAACCATGTTGGCATCATCGGGAGATGATTAAAACTAACAGTTTTAATCAGCTCCTGATGATACTAACATGGTTAGCGAAACGTGCGTCGAGTGCCATAATTCTGTATCGGTATTGTGGATAACACTCCGTTATAGTAACTTTCTCTTCATTTCAGACATACAAAGCTGTGAGAGTCAATCATCGCAATCAGATTTAATTTCTAGTAAACCTGATATAGCAGTGCATGTGGTAATTCAGACAAGTAGCTGCTTAAGTTCTACAAATATCTCTTCAGACGATAGTTTGCCATCTCCATCTACAAGTCGGCAAACCCAGACAACAAGCCACTTGTCCTACGGTACCCCAAGAAAAGCTAAATTAAGGAAAGCTGTTAAAAGGCTTCGCAGGAACAATGGATATCTAAAGGAGAGGGTAACAAGTTTTAAAAAGGAACTGTCATCTTACCTAGACAAAGTCACTTTGGAAGACTACAAAAAGCTACCTTACAAGTTCTGTGCTTATTCTACAAATTTAGCAAAATTTATAAATATTCAAGTTTCTGATATTGGCAAAAAACCAAGAGGGCGTAGATATACTGAAGAATTTAAAAATTATTGTCTCTCTCTGTATTTTCAAGGTCCTAAACTGTATAAAAGAAAACTTGTGAAAAGCTTTTGCTTACCAAGTATATCTACATTACATAGGTTTATAAAAAATGTTAAAATTTCAGCAGGTGTGGATGCAAACGTCTTTAAAATTTTAGGACAAAAAGTTCAACACTTTAGTACATTGGACAAATTTTGTACAGTAAGCGTCGATGAAATAAGTCTGAAGGCAAGTCTATTCTATGTAATAAATACAGATAAAATTATTGGATTTGAAGATATGGGAGAAAAAGGAAGAAACTTTAAGCCTGCTATGAACGCAACGGTAGTTATGGTAAGAGGCGTATGCTCAGATTGGAAACAGCCTCTTGCTAATTTTCTTGTAAATTCCTCATGTCCTGCGAAAGACCTTAAAAACTTGCTATTAGAAGTTATCCTAAATTGCAAGGAGTTGGCCTAAATGTTTTATCCCTTGTCTGTGACATGGGATCTAACAATGTTCAACTTTCGAAAATATTGAATGTTTCTCCTGAAAATCCATTTTTTGTTTCTGGAGCTAAAACAATAATTTTTATTTTTGACACCCCCCATTTGCTAAAAGCGCTCCGCAATAATTTAATGAAGTATAATTTTGTTTTAGATAATAATATGATTTGTTGGGAATATATTAAAAAAATGTATGAACATGATAAAAATTACAGTATTCGTGGTGCACCTTCTCTAACTAATTCACATATTTCGCCGAATGCTTTCGAAAAAATTAAAGTGAAATATGCATCCCAAATTTTCAGCGCGAGTGTAGCTTCATGTATGAATTTGTATATTAGATTTAAAGAATTACCAAGAGAAGCAGAGCCAACAGAGAAGTTCGTAAGAGATGTCAATAATTTATTTGATTTTTTAAACTCATCCAATAAATTAGGAAAAACGCAATATCAAAATGCTTATGCATTCACAAAGGAGCAAAACGATTTTTTACTACGGTTTTACGAAATTTTCGAAAAGTTACAAGTTTTAAATTTCAACGGAAAAAACATAGCTTCTACAATAAGACGTATTAATGGGTGGAAAATTACTATAAAAAGATTTTTAAAACTGGGAGAAGTTGCAAAATGTGAAGGAATGGAATATTTATTAACCAGACGATTTAACCAGGATTGCCTAGAAAACTTCTTTGGGGCAATAAGACAACAAAGCGGTAACTGTTTTAATCCAACTCCTATTCAATTCGTAAGGTCATTTCGAAAACTCTTTTGTACAAAAGTAATGCACTCAGGAACAGAAAATTGTGAAGAAGACGAAACATCAATTTTATTAAAAGTTATTGACATGCCAAAATCAAAAAGCGACGAAAATCCGGCCCACGAATTCAACGGAGAACCAGAGTAAAATATAATAAAACCTAACGATTACCAAGAAGACGATATTTTACAACAAAATTTTAAAAGATACGTTTGCGGCTACTTAATAAAAAAATGTTTGTCAAAACATTCTTGTGAAATAGGTAAAACTTTTGCGAATGCATGCAACGAACTGGATGAAACTGCTATTTTTACGTATGAAAAAGTATTCACATATTCGGCGGATAATATTTTTGGGAATTTATATACCTATGCCTCATAGTAGTTTCATTCGGTTTATCACAGAAATGGAAATTAATTTTCAGAAATATTTTGAAAACATTTGTATTGAAGAACATATTGTAAGAAAATTAGTTGCCATTTTTAAAAATAATGATTTTAGGCATCCATGTGAAAACTTTAATTATAATTACATCTACCATTTGTACGCTCGATTAAGAATATATTACACTATAAAATATGCCAACAGAAATCTGAAACTGCCAAACAGAGACAGAAAACTAATCGTTTGGAGGCACATCTAGCAAAATTTAGACGTGTCCATTTATTTACATTTTTATCTTCTTCTTCTTTTTGTGCCTTGTGCTTAGCCGCACGTTGGCAATTGTCTGTACTTTTCATACAATGTGTAGAGTGCCGTTTTCGGCTCTTCGAAATATAGTGGCTGCGTCGCTGATGTTACACCATTCCCGTATGTTTCTTAGCCAGGATTGTTGCTTTCTTCCTGGGCCTCGACGTTCCTCTATTTTTCCTTGTAAAATTAGTTTAGGAATGTAATATTTGCCTCCTCTGAGGACATGGCCGAGGTAGGAAACTTTTCTTTCTTTAACGATGTTAAGTAGTTCTCGTTCGAAGTCTGCAGTTCTTAAAATCTCTTCATTCGTGGCATGTGCGGTCCATGGCATGCGCAAGAGTCACCGGAGAGTCCACATTTTAAATGACTCGATGCGGTTCAGGGTTGTAACTTTGAGAGACCACGCTTCTGCGCCGTATAGTAAGATGGGCCATATGTAACACTTTACTACCTGTAGTCTACGTGCTACCGGGAGACTGCGAGCTAATAGGCAGTTTTTCAGTTTGAAAAATGTTGTTTTTTCGTAATTCGTTCTAAGTTTAACTTCGTCATCGCAGTCCCATCGTTCGTTGATCATGGCACCCAGATATTTAAGCCTATAATATTTCCATCGACCGTCAATGCGGTATTGATTATGGGCTGGCGATCTAATACCATAAGTTTGGTCTTGGTAGCGTTGATTTTAAGACCAAAACGTTTACCCATGGCTTCTATCCTATCCATCATTTGCTGGAGATCCTCTAAAGTTGGTGCTAGAATTGCCGTATCGTCTGCATATCGTATATTGTTAATTGGAATTCCATTAATCTTAATTCCCCCACTTTCTCCTTCCAGGGCTATTTGAAAGATCTTTTCCACGTATATATTAAAAAGTGTTGGTGACAATATACCAGCCCTGGCGGACTCCTTTAGATACATTGAAGGTATCTGTGGCTAGCTTTTTGTTAACTCTTATCTCCGCGGTTTGGTTCCAATATAGTTCCTGTATGATTCTGATGTCTTTGGCGTCTAATCATATCTCGAGCAGTCTATTTAGGAGAATATCGTGTTTAACGTTGTCGAAAGCTTTCTGATAATCTATGAAGCATACAAAGACATCTTGGTGTTGATCATAACACTTCTGAATCAGTAGTTTGATTGAAAACAAAGCCTCCCTCGTACCCAACCCCTTGATGAAGCCAAACTGTGTCTCTCCGCTCTTTTCTTCACATTTCGAGTATATTCGACCATGTATGACTCCAAGAAAAACTTTTAGAGCATGACTCATAAGAGTTATAAGTCTGTAGTCACTACAATCTTTTGAAAATGTATTTTTGGGAATTGCTACAAAAGTTGATTTTAACCAGTCGATTGGCATTTTACCTGAACCGTATTCGGTTGAACAGATATGTCAAATGTTTTGGGTCAAATATTTTAAGAACTTCTGCTTACACGTTGTCATGACCGGGACTGTTTCGGGTTTTCATTCCTTCCAGAGCATGCTGAACTTCAGACTCAAGAATTTCCGAAATTCTAATTCTGATAAATAAATGACGATCTCACGATCTGTTTATATCAACTCACTGTTAGATCGAATATTTTTTCGTTTCGCGCGGTCTCTTCCAATTGCTAGGTTTGCTTATCTCATTAGCAAAAAATTAAAGTCTAATCGATTTCTATATATTTGGAACAATGTTTTCTCCATCTGTTCTATACTCGCTACCCTTCGCAAAATTTCGATCTTCGGACCTGCGCATTTGGCAGCAGCCCGGTGTTGTCATTCAAATATGTCACGTCAGACGAGGCCCTCCGCTCAATTTGCTCGCTCCAAGGGCGCAACTAGACAAAACTAAGCCAAACTAACTCAAGATAATGCCTAAAATAGCACGTGCGCATGCGTGAACGCTCAAAATTGCGGTAGGTAGACGCAAATCCATTCTATTTCCATTTTAATTCGGTTGCCTTTTAGATAATTTAGTTTTTCCCTTATCTTGTGATATTAATGCTTAATTTTCATGGGCTCGTTGATTTGTTTATTATAGTAATTTTTATTGCGTTCTTTTGTTAGAACTATAATGGAGTGTCGAAAATATACATTGGTTATACGATAAAACTGCTGAGGATATCGGACGTAAACGTGATGCTGCTCTTTTTTCCATAATTATCGCCAAGTCCATTCACACCTTTGGGCTACCAAAGCTACCATATATAAAGGCTCCTACGAATTTTCGGCATTTTTGCTTGCGACGACGAGTAGTATGCAGTGTTGCCAGGTCATAATATATTTTTTTTCAGTATACTGCTAGTCCAAAATTCAGTAGAAATCAGTAGACAGACGAGTTGGTTAATTAAAGGGGCAAAAATATTATTAACGTTGCAGTGGTCTCTTTCGATTAGCGTTTATACGTATTATACACTGTTTTGAAATCGTTAAGACTATAAAAATTCCCTATCAACTCACAATGAAAAATCAAACACCAATACTATATAAAACAGTTTCTTAAGGGACATGGACTAGACATCATTTGAAATAAAAATAAATCATAATATTAAAAATAAAATAACAGAAACAAAAACTAAAGACTAAAAGATATTCTAATCTGAGTCGAGATCAGTCAAGTTATCATTATCATATTATTATTTAGCTCTAGAAGATCCTTTGTAAACTTTACAGAATCAAAATTTACAATTAAAAAAAAAGTCAACGGTATTCCAAAACTCCCCTAGGAAGACATCTGGATCAAGATTAAAGTTACTGTTACCAAAAAGGCGTCATTCATAGTTCAATATTTGTAATTCATGTTTGGTTGTTAGATCTGGAAAATGAACCGATAGGGAAGCTAAATATACTACATCTTTTTTTAAATAAAAATATATTTGGGGCTCAATAAATTTAACTGAATCAAAATTTACTTGCTGCTTCAATGTAAAACTGCAAACATCGTTTCCTAAAGTTATTTTTCATATCTCTAGTTACAGAACTGATCGATTTAAAAACTTTCGCGCCTAAATAGATTTCACTAATGAAACGCACCGGGCCGACCGAGCGTGGCGGTCGTCCAGAGTGCATTTTAATTATATATGATTATAATTGAAAAAAATCAGTAGAATTCACATTGGTATCAGTAGATCAGTACATTGACATTATTTATATCAGGTGAGAAGGCATAAAAGTTGTATTTCTATGTCTTACTTTTCTATCACAAAGTAATATTTTATTAAACTCATTACCTACTTGAAATAATAGATTGATATATGAAACCAACATTATTTTGATTATGAAAACCCCGAGGTCAAACTTGTATTCCTATTACAGGTTCAAATAGGATGCGAAGATATTATCAAATATCAGATTGGTTTTCCCGGGTTCCTAGTTCCTACTTGATACTCAGTTATTCAGGGAACCATTAGGCGCAACACATTGCAAGAACAATGTAGTAATGATTTATAGATTTTAGGAAACAGACCTAATGGAAATATACTAACTCCCTTGAAAGCCAGAAGGCAGCTAATAAGAGATCAAATTAGTTTTAACACTAAGCTCTCAAGAAGCAGAATATAAATTGAACATACCATACGGTCTATTGCACTTATATCATTTAAAACGGAGACATAAAAGACATAGCTCACTTTATTAGATCATGTATAAGTTATCCATAATATCGACGTAAGTGGCAATTTCAATATTAACGAAGTATTAATTTATCCAGTTCAGGAAGAAACCTTTTCCAAGAACAGTGGAAATTCGAAATTACACAATTACTCTTAAGATAGTTCAGAGCTTCCAACATTTCTTTTAAAATGTACGAATATAGGTTAGAAGAAATCTCCATCCACTTTGTTAACATCAGCTATAATTCTTGACATTGATGGAAATATCCTATATTGGCAACAATAAAATTTCATCGCAAAAAGTTTACTAGATCTAGTCTAGAAATCTCAACCCACTTTGTTACCATTAGCGTCAATTCTTGACAGTGATGATAATATCCCATAATTGCAACGATAACATTTCATCGCAAAAAACTTTACCAGGTCTAGTCTACCTTACTGGTGCTTTCCACCTAACCTACACTAACAATTCTGGAGAATCCAATAGACCACTGAAATGGAAAAGGAAGTAAATATCAGTCTTTATCCTCCTGTATTCCAATTTTCCAGATCCAACACAGCTCGCGCATCTTTATTGTTACCGATAGTCAGTGGAAAACTTTTTGAAAACCACGCCACAGACAAATATTTCAACCTTGAGCGAACTAAACTTGAGCAGAAAAAGCTTTGCAATCACTAAACCAATCTGATAATTGTTTAAGAAACCTAACATGATCAGTTGACAATGTTAATCAAAGTGAAGATGAAAATCTGTATTGCTATCCAAATCCACTCGAACTTTCTATCAATTGACTAGGCAAGAACAACCAAAATTTCCTTTTCGGTTGATTTATTAAGCATGTATGCGATCCAAATCGCTCTGTCCTGAAGAGTCCTCACTGTTGCGAATGCGAATCACTATATACAAGATGTTTCGACTGTATATATGACTATATTGAAGGAGTAGGTAAGAATCTAAATGACTGTCCTGAAGTACTCCGTATGTAGCAACAATGCTTTGTGAAGTACGTTCCTTTACGCGCACAGAACGTATGCGTTCAATGAGATGGGTTTTTAGCCATTACGAGATACTCTCACTCACCACCAAATTTCCAAGCTTATCCAAAAGAAGACCGTGACTTACAGTGTCGAAGGCTTCGAAAAAGTCATCCGACTTATAAATAGAACTTATGAAACTATGTTTCTATATCTCACGAAAAATAGCACTATTTAGAGACTGATCAAACGAAATCCAGAGCGAACTAGACAGAGGGCATACACAATTTATTAGGAGAATTTGAGGAGCGAAATACCTTGACCAATATGATTCGGACGTTATGTAAATCTAAGAATTTGAGTAATGAGTCTTGAATTATTTACATCACTTTCACTTGCTTCCAGTTCTGCATTTGCCCAATTGACAAGCATGCTAGAACTTTCTAATATTTCTTTCATATTTCGTTGTTCCTTTTTCAATGCATCATAAGTTGAATTGACCATTCTTTCATACATATAGATTTGAACTTATTTTTTTAGTACACACTTGGAACCTATAAACTCAATAACGAAATAAAGAATCTAGATAATTTTGAAAACACAATTAGATAGTTAAAATTATTTATAATTTTTCTAGGGATCTTCCTTAAGGCTGAGCCCTTCCATTCTCTGCCCGGTTTTTCCTTGGCCTAGAAAGTTTTTTGTCGAAATGATGCTGACCGCATGGTGTTACATGCAGATTTACAAGAAGCAGTAAAGAGCCTTACTTGGGGCCAACCAAGTAGCCATGTGGGTTGAAAAATAGTTATCAACCACTGCCAGTGATTTCCACTTCTGTGTGACCAGGTGTAAAGGACAAACAAGTATACCCTATAAGCTATCTTACTTTTATCGAATTTACCGTTTAGTGCCTTTTAATCGACAATTATCTTTTATTGTCTCTATTACCGTTTCTTATCACTATTTGGTTACTTGATTCAGATTTTCTTCAGTATCGAATCCGATATGACCTCGGTTATCGACTGTCTGGCTAGGATTGTTGAAATTATCTCATATTATATTGATTAGCTATGTCCTGCTAATATCACCGTAATTATTTAATTTACTTTTTTTTGTATTACGTACATTTACCTAAATGCTACGCCCTTACTGTAGGTCAGTTAATTACTTACCGTATTTTATCGAACTTAACGTTAAATGGCCAAGTCGTCTATTATCTTGTCTCATATCTATTACCGTTTCTTAGCGTAGTTTGGTTTAGTAATTCCTACTTTCTTCATTATCGTGCCTGGTATTATCTCGGTTAGAGAATGTTTTAATAATATTATAAAACCTAATTATCTCATTCATTCTTGTCACTTAAACGCTACCCACTTGTTGTATTTTGCTGTAAGCGAAAGGCCAGTAGACCATCTTATATAACTACCACTCTAGGTTTTTGTCCATAAGCTCGAATTGGGCATACTTCGATTTCCCCGTGTAGATCTTCACTGTCTATATAACTTCTTCACGGGTTAAATCATTTAATTTACTATATTTTTAACTGTTTATTTGTC